>PVIU01008658.1:0-81643 GCA_004026605.1 Ondatra zibethicus | reverse complement strand
GACAATGGAAGACATTCCTCATCCCCCAAAGTTTCTTTTAATTATTTCAAGATTGTATCTAAGATGAATATCATGCCACACACCTATTATCCCAACATTTAGGAGATAAAGGCAGGAAGATCTTGAGTTTGAGGCCAAGCTTGACTACTTGAAAACAAATCTTAAATAAAATCAAAAGTAATAATAAAATAAAATGTTATCTAACAAAATACTGTCATCTGAGTATATCCCCCAATATTCCAAATGTTGGAATTAAATAACCAAAGGGACTATATTAAGAAATTAAGAGGTGGAACTTTCAAGAGAGCAGTCCTAGGTGGAAATGGAGCCCTGACACAGAGTTTAGAGTGGAGGCTCCTCTGTCAGTATCGCTTCCACCATCTGCATACAGAGCACTGGAATTCAGTCATGTGCGGATGCAGCAAGAAGGCTCCAAGCAATCACCAGTGGTCAGCACCTTGATCTTGAACTCCCTGGCCTCCAAAACCATGAGAAAAGAGATGTCTAATCTTTATTACCTCATCGCAGGAATTCTGATGTGGCAACACAAATGTACTAAGAAAGTTAACTGGTTAGAGCTGGAGAGATGGCTCAATAGATTAAGAGCATTTTTGACTTTTCCACAGGACCTGAATTCAATTCCAATCATCCATGTTAGGTGCCTAACAAACTACCTGCACTTCCAACTCCAACTTCATCTTCTTCTGGCCTCGATAGGCTCCCACATACATGTGACTTACATTTATACACATAAATAAAAATGATAATAAATCTTCCATAAAAAGAAAGATGACAGATGTAATAGTCTTTTTTAAATTATAAACTGGTTGGCCTATTAGCTTAGGCTTCTTATTAAGTCTTATAACTTACATTAACCCATAGTTCTTGTCTATGTTACCTATGTGGCTTGGTACCTTTTATCAGTGAGGCATTCTCATCTTGCTTCCTCTGTGTCTGGATGGCAACTGCAAACTCACCGTTTCCTTGCCCCAGAATTCTCCTATTCTTGTCACCTCACCTATACATCCTGCCTGGCCACTGGCCAATCAACATTTTATTAAAATACAAGTAACAAATCTTTACAGGGTACAAGACCATTGTCCCACAGCACTCCCTCCACACACACACACCTCTTTTTCAACACAAAAACTCTCAATCTAATCTCCTTTGTTTAGCTTTTTTCCAGACCATTATCTATAACAACTTGTAACCAACACTCTAAAGAAAGAAAAGCACCCATAATACATTTTTTGGGAATGTGGGCATAGTTTTCTAGGCTACTTCTTGCTGATTGGGGGTGCTGATCATCTTATGGGGACCTAAAGAAAATTGAGAGTTATGGTCAAGTCCTGACTGGAATATTCTGTGAGGCTTGATCATCTCAGCCAGCAGTCTTAAGGCTGCTCTGGATGTAGAATTCAGACATCTGGGCTCTCTATCACTATCTATCTGATAGACACTACTATCAGAGATTTCTCAGGGGTTTTCCTTGATCAAACCTGACTTTTCTTAGCCTAGAATGAGTCCACATCCTCTCATTTCCTGTGGAAACAAAAGCAAAATTTCTTCTCCAAAGTAATATATCTTTTGAGTTAAATTTTGAAGGCAAGGCATTTTCAAAATAAATATGTTGGATTGATCCAGCAGCATTTATAATCAAATTTCTTTTAGCAGTTGTTCCTCATTCCTCATCCATCAAACAATTCAAAGACAATACAATAACATACAGTATCCAGATTCTCTGTGTAGCTTCTTTTCTCTCCCAAGCCTACATATATTTTTAAACACAACTTAAACTGCTTAGAGGTTTTTTTTTTTCATCTGAATCTATCTTTACTGTGTATCTCTTTTTCTGACCACATGAGTCTTTAATTTGCTAAGCATTATGACTAGGATGAAAGCCATGGCTTTGACGGCTGGGTCCACCCCATTCCTTAGCTTTCTGAGAATCCAGCCCCATCGTGGAGGTATTGATGGGAGCCATGTTTATTGGCACAACTCTATGAAGTTTCAAGGTCCCTGCCACCACAAAGAAGTATGCTGTCGGCCATTCACAAACACCACTTAAGTGTTTGCTGGCGGATCCTCTTAAAACAGCTGCAAGGTTTTTGCTGCTAAAGCTGAGTCAAGAAGCCTCTCTTAAATGAGATGCACCGGCCCCTAGCATACAGAGCCCACCTGAGAAAATACTGCTACCAAGAAGCCATGCTTAACTCTGTTCTTTTGTGTCTGGAATTACTTCCCAAGCACTCTCAGGTTTTATGTGGAGGCAGTTGTCCATATTGATGCTATTTGTTGACAGAGGTTTCTGTCCCACCTGGTCCAACAGCCACTCAGTCCCAAAGAAACACACAGAGATCTACATTAATCATAAACTGGTTGACCTATTAGCCCAGGCTCATTAACTCTTATAACTTACATTAGCCCATAATTCTTGTCTGTGTTAGCCACGTGGCTTGGTACCTTTATCAGTGAGGCATTCTCATCTTGCTTCCTCTGTGTCTGGGTGGTGACTGCCTGTAATAGTCTTACTTTTAACAGGAGACTGTTTTTGGAATAAGTGGTTAAAGACAGTGGGGTACACAGCTTCAGAGTACAAACATGGAAGTCAGAAAGACCTGCAACACTACATTCGTCATTTTATGAAGGACATCTGCAACCCTAGTCCATGGTTCCTTTGCTTAAATTGTAGTAACATAATATCTATGCATGAATCTTACAGTGATTAAATGAATCTAGAAATTTTATGATCTCAAAGTATACCTGGAAGGCACACAATGGATAAAATTAATTACTCTTTTCTAGTTTTGAAAACTTCATACATACGTATAATGTGTTTTGATCTAATCCACCCCCATCTCCTCCCCTATAATTTCTCCCCATCCTTTCCAACCACTTTTTCCTTGAAACTTTATTTCTTTGCTTTTGGTTTTGGTTTTTTTTTTCAACCCACTGAGTCCGTGTAGTGCTGCCTGTGTGTGCCTCTCATGTCACATATCCCTGAAGAAAACTGACAGAATCAGTTGCTAGAAGATCTTCAGATGGGGTGGGATCTTCATGATCATCTCCTGCATCCATGTTATAATTTGTCTGGCTTGATCTCACCCAATGTCACAATGACTGTGAAGTCCTATGTGCCCTGTTGCATCAGGAAAATGGTTTCATTTGTGACTATCCCCTTCCTCTGATTAACAATCTTTCAGCCCCGTCTTCCACAATGGTTCCTTACCTGAGCCTTTGGAGGAAGGGATGTGGTACAAATGTCCCATTTAGACATGAGCACCACAGCCTCTTGCTCTCTGAACCTTGTCCAATTGTGGGTGTCTCTGTTAAGTACCATCTGCTGTAGAAAGAAACTGCTCTGATGGCGGCTGTGAGAGGCATTAACCTAGGACAAATCATTAGTGATCAGCTTAACCCCAGGTTCACTTAACACAATAATAGCAGTAGGTTCTTCCACATGTGGCCCATGACCGTGCTAAGCCAGCTCCTTGGTCTAGACAAAGATGCCAGGCATAGATTCTGTCCTGTAGAGCAGGCCTTAAATCCAATCAGAAAGTAAATGCTAATCATTTATGACATGACATTCATGTCTGTACTCCTGTCTCCTAGGATGTAGAAGGGGAAGCTTAAGAACTTAAGGTTATCCTTCGCTGTATAGCAAGTTGAAAGCCAGCCTGGGATATGTGAAACTCTGTCTCAAAACTCCCCAAAATTGTCTTCAATGAGGCTGTCAACCTTTCACCTCTATCAAGACAATCACCCTAGGTGTCAAGCTCAGTGGCATCATGGAATGCCAGGGCCAAGATTCAAGACCAACACTTACTGACATTTGCCACAAACAGCCAGAGGATGACCATACTCTATCTAACTAAAACAGCCATAAAGAGCCCACCCTGCACCTAGGGCTGTACCTTAGCAGCGTCACCATTATGGAGCTGTTCCTGTGCCTGATCACTCAGAAGTACAACCACAGCGAGATGATCTGCCCCAAGCACTATGCTGTCCTAGACCTCAGCTGGCATAAGAGGTGCAGTCACACCAACAACCAGCACCCCAAGAAGGGCAAGGAGAGCTGAGGCAGAGCAGCCTTCCAGGCCCATGGCAACGGATCCCTAATAGAGCCCCCCCCCCTTTAAAAGTAACCATCATAACAGTAGATAAAGTAGTTGGACCAAAGTGTCTTCCTGGTTTGGGCTAGGACTCTTCCTGTGACCTTGCCTACAAGAGTCAAGAAGTAAGATCTGTACTCCCACAATGTTGATTTAGCTGTTGGAAGAAAGCACATTTCATTTGAAGTGCTTATTTTGAATGCCATTGCTAAGAATTCAGAAAGAGTCAGCCCGTGCCTGTCTTTGATCATCACACAGGCTGTTGCAATCAGGGTGAACATTCTGTGATGATCGAGCTATTTGTTTATAAGACTTTCCAATTTTTGAAACCTTAAATGTTCTAACTCTCTCCACCACACAATTAATACATTCTACAAAAACAATCAGAGCTGGAGAACTAAATTAACACCTTTCAAGAGTGATCTACCAGCTCGGAGCCTACGGAATGCTTTATGACCCTTCCCGAACCTCACGGCTAAATCTAAAGCCTGAGAATGCCCCGCGTGGTTTTCATTTGTTCAGATGCACAACTGTACATCCTTTATGAGGATCAAGAACAGACATGAAGCTTCTGTGTGTGCGAAAGCCTTCCTTCAAATCCCTAACCTCTGCTCCAAAGCTGAAATGCCTGTCGATTAGAACTGAAACCAAGGTGTTGTGGAAATGATCAGAGCTGAGACAAATGGCTCAGATGTCTTTCTCGCCTCCCACTGTGGAAGAACTGAACTCTAGACCTGCAGACCTCACCCGGATCTGCAACTTGGTGCAAGGGATTGCCCTTCCTACAGTCAGGACCCGCCCTGCAGCCACACCTTCCAAATGCAGACTTAGCATGCCTTTCCTTGCACCACATTCTGTCTCTAGGATTTGAAGCAGGGTTTTAGTTTGTGTGGAGTTCTACATTACACAACTACCCTGCACCCATGGTCCTGCACACACACAGTGTGCACACTTGCACTGCATGTACCACCATTACACAACTACCCTGCAGCCTTGGTCCTGCACACACACACTGTACACAATTGCACTGCATGTACCACCATCACACAACTGCCCTGCAGCCTTGGTCCTGCACACACACACTGTACACAATTGCACTGCATGTACCACCATCACACAACTGCCCTGCAGCCTTGGTCCTGCACACACAAATTGTGCCCACTTGCACTGCATGGACCACATTACACAACTACCCTGCACCCATGGTCCTGCACACACACAGTGTGCACACTTGCACTGCATGTACCACCATTACACAACTACCCTGCACCCATGGTCCTGCAAACACAGTACACAATTGCTCTGCATGTACCACCATCACACAACTGCACTGCAGCCTTGGTTCTGAACACACACAGGTTGCACACTTGCACTCATGTACCACCATTACACAACTACCTGCAGCCATGGTTCTGCACACACAGTACACACTTGCACTGCATGTACCACCATCACACAACTGCACTGCAGCCATGGTTCTGAACACACATACACTGCAGCCATGATTCTGCACATATACAATGTGCACACTTGCACTGCATGGACCACCTTTACACAACTGCCCTGCAGTCTTGGTTCTGCATGCACAGTACACAATTGCACTGCATGGACCACCATCACACAACTGCCCTGCAGCTTTGGTTCTGCACACACAGTACACACTTGCACTGCATGGGCCACCATCACACAACTGCCCTGCAGCCTTGGTTCTACACGCACAATGTGCACACTTGCACTGCACAGGCCACCATCACACATCTGCACTTCAGTCTTAGTTCTGCACACACAACATGAGAACTGCATAAGCCACAGTGCCACGCAACACCAGTGAGTGCTGTCTGCTGAAACACCGGCTCGGCTCTGAGACTATTCTGTAATGAACTGCAGTGTTTTTATAGTATATGCAAACTTTTCTGCTCTTACAGAAACATGATGGCTTGATTACAGAAAACAAAGACTTTTCATATTTTCCTATCATCATTCTTCAGTGCAAGCATCAAATTAGTCTATCCTTGGATTGTATTATGTTAGAATGTTTGATTTTGAAAGCTGCTCTTTGAGTTGCTGACTTGAGTTTCATAAAAAAAATGTTCAATGAATTTGCCTTAAATTAGGATGGAATTTTCAATTTCTGAAATGTCCTTAAACATACTTCTACATACTTATATAAATTAGCATTCTCAGCCTTTGTAATTATAAAGTCAAATTATTGGTCAACTCCAAAAAATGTTAAAGATGTGTTATATGCTACGTTAGCAAATATTCAGCCAAGATTTCTTTTTTCCTTTTTTATTTATTTTTTCATTATTATTTAATTGAAATTTACATACCAATCCCAGTTGCCATTCCTTCCCCTCCTTCCACTCTCTCCACCTTCTACCCCACCCCACCCCACCTTGTGTCCACTCCTCAGAGAGGGTCAGGTTTCCCATGGGGAGTTAACAAAGTCTAGCACATCGCTTTGAGACAGGATGAAGGCCCTCCTCACTACATCTAGGCTGAGCAAGTTATCCCTCCAAAGAGAATGGGCTCCAAAATGTCAGCTCAAGCAGTAGGGAAAAATCCTGGTCCCACTGCTAGTGGCCCCTGAAAAGATTTAATTATTTATGTAAAAATAAACAAGCCACCTGTCTTAGTTAAAGTTTCTATTGTTGTATAGAGACACTCTGACCATGACAACTCTTATAAAGGAAAACATTTAATTGGGACTGGCATACAGTTGTAGAGGTTTAGTCCATTTTCATCATGGCAAGAAGCATGGCAGTGCGCAGGCAGATGTGGTGCTGAGAAGAAGCCGAGAGTTCTACACCTAGATCAGCAAGCAGCAGAAAGACACTGTGAGCCACATGGAGCCTGACTTAAGCGTCTGAGACCTCAAAGCATACCCGCAGTAGCACACTTCCTTCAACAAAGCCACATCTAATAATGTCACTCTCTATGGACCTATGGGAACCACTTTTATTCAAAGCATCACACCACCCATCTCGTTCGTATGCAAAATTTGCTTTCATCTGCAATAAATGGTCAGATTACACATATGAAAGAATTAAAATAAACGTATGATTTGTTATCAATAAAAACATTTTTCTAGAAGTTGGAGAGTTGGAGTTGGCTCGGTGGTTCAGAGCACTTGTCTTGCAGAGAACCCAAATTTGGCTACTAACACCCACATAATGACTCATAACTATGCATAACTCCAGTTCCAGGGGAGCCAGTGCCCTCTTCTGACTTCTGTAGGCCCGGGAATGCACATGGTATACATACATGAGGGAGGGAAAACACTCCTACACATAAAATAAATAAACCTGAAAAAAATCTAATTCACCAATATTTATGCTAACCTGACTTTAAGGACTAAAATGTGAAAGAAGGTGCCTACCTAGAAAGCCTTGGATCAGATCCTTGAAGCAGAAGTTGGCCTGTGCTCCAGGAAGTACCTACTGAAAGTACCAGAAGAGTGGGAAGACCCTTCCTCATCAGTCCCAAGAACTAAGAGAGCGGTCAAGCTGCTTCTTTCCCCTGGAGAAACAGGCAGGGAACTTCTCCATTGTCATCTTCATCATTGTTGTCATCGTCATCTTATTACACCGGGCCCAGGGCCTTGGCTTGGAAGCTGACTATCGAGCCATTGACTGTTCTGACATGAATCAAGAAACAAGAATTTTTTGAGCTGATAAATGGGAATCTAATGGAATGGTTGTTTGAGAAGATGCTAAATCATACTCAGGAGAGAAAAGGCAGGCATGCCAGGGCTGGGGTCCTAGAGCAAGGCTGCAGAAGACTGGGCTAGGGCAGAGAGCAGAGGACAACGATGACAAGAAAAACTTTCAAAGCCAACAATGCTGAGAACAGAGAGCTGAGCCTGGCTAGGGGACCAAAAAGTGAAGAAGGAAAGAATATGTAGAGCATGCGCCCCAAAGACGGCACAGTCAGGGAAAAGTCAGGCCCCAAGCATCCCCTCATTCTTCCAGAGGAGCATCCAAGGGGCAGTTAGGGATGTGGACTAGCCAAGCACTTGTGGCAACCATTAGACTAAATAGCAGGTGGCTTCTAGGAAAACAGTAAGCTAGCCTGAGAAGTCTCCCAACACTCTTAAGAAGCTAAGAATAATACTTTTGAACAAATAACAACATGGCAAGACTGAGTAGGAGCCCCACTCAGTATCAGAGCAATAATCTAACATGCGCAAGTCCCACAAAAGAAGAAAGGAAAGGAAAGGAAGGGGGAGGATGGAAGAAGGGGGGAAGAGAGAAGAGGGAGGGGAAGAAGAGAATGGAGGGAAGGGATAGCTATGCAGTTGTTAAGGAAGCAGATATGACAGTCACACTGATTCCAGTCTGAATCCTTGGGAAAGTTTAAATCACTTGTTCCTTGCCTTATTATCTACAAAACCAGTGTTGGGCCAGCAAAATGGCTCAGCAGGTAAGGAACCCTCACCACATCTAATGGTCTGAGCTCAACCCACAGGACCCACACGGTGGGAGGAGAAAACAGATTCTTGCGAACCATCCTCCGATCGTGATTTGTGCACCTGTGTGCTACACATATACCTGTGGGTGACTCTGTGTGTGTGTGTGCATGTGGTGTGTGAGGGTGTGGGGGTGTATGCGCGCACATGTGCACACAACACAGAGAGACCCATGAAGGAACAAATAAATACAATACAAAATGTAAAAACAAACTTTTTTTCAGATGTAAAATGGAGGTTGTGAAATGCATTTGGGGATCACTTTGAGCACTGTCTGCTGTGATAAGCTATCTCACAAAGAAGAGAGGTTTATTTAGCTTGACGTTCTGGAGGCTGGAAGATCTAGAAGCAGGATGCCAGCAGAAGACACTACAAGGTGAAAGAAACACAGCCAGGATCTCTCTTCTACTTCTCACCCTGCACTCAGGGTGAGCATACGAGGTCGACCCTTGGGACCTCATCTAGCTAATTACCTCCAAAGTCCCACCTCTCCATGTCGTTAGTGTAAATTTCAGGATTTACTTTTCCAAATCATTATCTGGAGAGTAGTAACACAGGTAATTACAGGTATTTGAGGCAGGAGGATCACAAGTTGAGAACCTGCCTGGGCAACATAGTGAACTCAAGGTTAGCCTAGGTAACTTAGTAAGAGGCTGACTCAACATTTTAACAAAGCAGAAAGAGGATTGAGGCTATAACTCAGTGGCAGAACGCTTGTCTAACATGTGTAAGGTTCCAGATTCAACTACCAATAGAAGAATAATAATAATTAACATAATTATTAACATAATAATCAGCAACAGTATCTTTATGGGAAAGACAGCCACTCGAGAGCATTGTTCAATTATTTGATCCAAACAAAACAAGGAAGGATGGATAGTGAAGTTGAGAACGGCTTCCCCAATTTAAAGTTAAAAATAAGTCATGATCACCATGTGATTTTTCTATTAAGCTTATTTTTGGACTCCAGGCCCACCAGCTAAATAAACGACTGGGTTCTCATGAAGAGGAGCACCACACCCTAAAGAAACATATGTGTTGATGATTCTCACAGGGCTTCCTAAAGCGGTTCACAGGCTTTCCCTCAGGTAACTGTACACTGAATGCTCAGACACCACAGAGCTGTCGGATACAAGATCGCAAGTGGCAGGGTATGGTTTGCCTTGAAGATCAGAGGCCCAGAATGACTTAGGAAGATGGGCAGCAAAGAAGTCTGGGAAAGAGATACAGGAGAACACATACCCAGTGTGTGCCGTGGTATAGACACTCCCTCCAGCCCTGCACCATAGCTGCACAAACAGGAGGGAAGTCATGGAGGGCATAAGCCTATGGACTCAGTTCTCTCCTTCCACTGTGCATCTAGGGGATTGAACTCTGGTCATCAGACTTGGCAGCAAGTGTTCTTGCTCGATGAGCCGTCTTGCTGGCCTTGCACTCAGCTTTTTTATGGGGACTCTAAGTCAGTTCCTCACATTTGTGTGACAAGCGCGTTCCCAACTGAGCCATCTCCCCAGGCCCACTCAGCCATTTTGAAGAGTACCATTTGTGCTTAGTCATGTTGTTACACACACATCTCCATCACCCATCTCCACAACACTTCCATCTTGTCAGACAGAGAGTCTCCATGAACACTGCCTCCCTTTGACCCCCACTGGCAGCCCCTGCTTGCATCCACCTGCAATTTGGCTCTAGGATTTTGACTCCTCTGCTTCTCTAAAGAGCTCACATAAGTGGACTCACAGAAGGTGTCTTCTTTTCTGCTTACTGGACTTAGAATGATAGTCTCAAGGCCCACCATGTTTAGCATGCTTTAGAATTTCCTTCCTTCCTCCTTTTCTTTTTTATGTTTATGTGCTAAGAATGAAAGTTAAAAAAAACTTATACATACTAGGCAGGCACTCTGCCACTGATCTACAATCCCTAGCCATGCATACATACATACATACGTATGTATTTCCAGCACAAGCAACTGGATGACACAACCAAACCACAGCAGTATACATGTGGCATATGTGTATGTATGTGCGTGTATAATTTTTCCATAAGACTCATCTGTACCTCTACACATATACATATATTTTAGAAATGCATTTACAATTAAATTTTTTGCCCTGTCACTACTAACAGAATATCTGCCTGGGCTTTATATCTTAAGATGAAACTGCTTTATTCATCCTTTCTTTGCCTGTTTATGCCACATTTGCTTTACTTATATGGGCAGTTTGGAAACAGCTATAGAACAAGTATGAGTCTAGTGGGCATAAAAATAACCACACGGACCTCAGCCCAACAAAGGACTAGTCAAAGACACACAACATCAGAAGCAACCACATGTTCCTTGACTATTGAGTGGCCATTGTGGGCGTGGCACTAGGCTAGACTCTGAAAACAGTGCCTGCCTATAAGATCTAAGGCTGGACAGAAGGGAGATATGCAAACCAACCTTCAGAGAAGCACTGATCCGAGATGCTATTAAAACATGTGTAAGGTACAGTGGTCATGGAAATGTCCTTGCCTTCCAACGAGGGACAGTGCATTTGACTGTGCCCCACATGAATATTTGCTAACACAAAATACACATGACAAAGAGTCATGCTGAGCTCTAATAACAACTATTTTTAATTTTACCCAATCTGTAGGATCTACCCACTTGGATCTGGTATTGCCAACAGCCCTTATTTAGCAAGTCCTCATCAGCTTGTAAGTGCCGTTACTACTATCCTTCGACCTTTAATTCTTAACACATTTTCTGCCTCTACTCTGCAATCCCCCATAGACTTGTCATCTGCCTTCCAGTTTGGGGTGAAGGGCATTACCTGGTCATTCATATTGCTGGGCTCTCCATGTGATGGAGACATATGGCTAATGTAACCTTAATTGTGTTATTTTGTTGTGCTCTGTTGCTATCTCATCTCCTGAATTTTCTTCATTCAATTACTGTCAAGTGCATTTAATTTCTTCTATTTCATGTTAGCCCTTTGCCAACATTCCCCTCCCCATAGAGCCAATGTTCTGCCAGAGACACACTGATGCAGAGATTCATGCTATAGCCATGTCTTTTCTTTTCTGGGAGGTCCAGTCAGGTACTATAAGAGCTGTCTTCTTCTAGCCAGTGTTTGCCTTCATCTTTTATTCAATATGCCCCTGTCTCCATGTATACTTAATCACATGACAGTTTGAAGAGAGCCAGCATCTTCCAACAAAACAGACCGATCATCTGGATGTCAACAACTAATGACAGGAGGCTGTTTACTCATCCTCTTACTAATAAAAACTATAACTGGCATCTTAGTAGGAAAGCTGGAAGCATAATTAAAAGACCTAAAATACCTACACTACTGAGAAACAAAACACCGTTCCATTGACTGCCCTCCAGTCAACACTCAGTATCTGCACATCCAGGGATCCAAGCAACTGTGGACCAGAATGTGCAAACTTGACTTCTCATCATGAGCTCCTACACAACATGAGAGTCCACAACTGGGTCCACAACTGTTTACATGGAGCTTAAAGTGGGGTGAGTATTACAAGCCATTCAGCGGTTACTTTAGTATATGGACGGATGCATAGATGCAGATTCGACACCATTTTGCAAAGGAGAGTTAAGCCTCTGCAGCCTTGTGTATCTACGGAAGTCCTAGGGTCACTGGATATCAAGAGATGGTCATAAAGTCACCAGACAGCTTCAAAGGTTTCCTGTTTGCCCCAGATATAATTTAAGAATCATAAAGTTATTGAAAAAGACCATCCCTAGTGTACACTTCTTTTTAAACTGACGTGATTAATTTATTTATCAAAGAAAATGGGCAGATTAATTCCTAACCCCAAGAAGTCAATTTGGATTTTGCCTTTATCCTCTAATGTTTCAGCGTGCATTGTCCACCACTCTCAAGTGTTGGTTTCAAGAAGAGATCCACAGTTTGCAACTTCTAGGTTATGTTACATCTACTTTTTTTAGTGTAAGTCCTAAATGTACCAAGAAATGAAACACGTTTTTAAAAACTAACACAACAGCTTAGTCCAGATCATGATTTTTATAATTTAGCTATTTAGGGGGAAAGCTATCAATTTTTTAAGTTAGCATATTATCATGTAATTTTCAGTGCATGAATAACAGATTTCTTCACACAGATTTTTCAAAGGTGTATAGGCACTAAATTTGTCCACAAAGAATTTAAAGAGGGTATTAGAAGTGGACTTGGAATGCTGGGTGGCAGCTGGTCCGACATGACAGGCTTGAACAAATGTGCCAACAAAGCCCTTATGGTTTATTGGGTAATTATAGGACGAGGCGCTGGTGCCAGCCAATCAAATTCCTGGGCAGCTACTTCTAAACCCACTTTCTCTTAAAGTAGATCATTAACAATGCACTTTGGTGGAGCAGCACGGCCCGTGCTCGACATAAATAGTCTATTTGCAAACTTAGTCATTTGGTCAAAGCGCAGCACATCAGTGCTGGTACAGTGAACAGTCACCTCTAGATTGCACGAGCATCTTCCATTAAAGGCCTTGCAGAGGGAGTGTTCAGACAGGAGAGGAATGGATGGGCTGCAGTGGGCAAATGCCCATTCATTCCACCCATAAAACCACACGCTGACGCACAGAAGTGGGTCCATTCCATTTGTTTGCAGGGTTCTGAAAATTTCACTCCAGAGCTTATGTGTACAAAATAAATTAAACCCCCCACTTCTCCAGAAGACAAAAACTTTAAATTGAAAAAGACAATTCTTAATTTCTGGAAGCTAACTGCCTCCACTTCACACTACCTAACCAATAAACAAAGAAGTGATCACAAAACTTTTGACCAGTTATCCAATATAGGACATAGAGGTTAATATTCTTAAAAGGGCAGTTACCTTCTACCCCAAACTTCTAAAGGCTAGCTGGTTCCAAAGCCTGTCTCTTGGGGGAAAGAGTCCAATCAATTTCAAGAAAATGACAAACTGTTCAAAAGTCGTGATAGGGCTGACATGAATTTGTGTTCATTTTCCAATAAGACACTGGTTTCCGTTCCCAGAGCGGTGCAGATATCCAGTCCTAGAAGTCAGGTTTCTGACAAAGTATCTGTTCCTTGGGAAGTGCACAAACATTAAAGAAAGAGGGCAGGAGAGACAGCTCAGCAGTTAGCAGCACAGACTGCTTTTCCAAAGGACCAGGTTTTAGATCCCAGAATCCCACACCTCCACTGGGTAAATCACAGTTGCCTCTCTGATTCCAGCTGAGGGACCGCGATCCAACATCCCTGGCCTCCACAGACACATACACATGTGCTAATGCCCACACAAATATATACAAATACTTGAAATGAATTTTTAAACAATAATTTAAAAGTTGAGGAGGGTAGTTCAGCCTATAAGTCCTCCATAAGCAGACACGGTGTCCAAAGTGAAGGGCTGACCGGCATAAGCACCCACCCATCAATGCTGGAACCACTGCACTGGACAAGGTCCCAGGAGCCTTGCTGTAGGAAATTCCGAGAGCTGGATCC
Organism: Ondatra zibethicus; assembly: GCA_004026605.1. Lineage (NCBI taxonomy): Eukaryota > Metazoa > Chordata > Mammalia > Rodentia > Cricetidae > Ondatra > Ondatra zibethicus. The sequence goes on along the minus strand of PVIU01008658.1, from coordinate 67,575 downwards.
AAATACACAAACTATCAGGGGTTACCCAGGCTCCCAAGAGAAGGGCCATTTGCTAAGCAGTTTGTTTGCATGCCAGTGTGTTAGCAGCCGGTTCTGACATGTTTGTACATACTAACTGTCTGTAGACCTCACTCATAGCTATATGAAAACATCCATCACAAAGGCTAAACTCAGAAAGCCATCTAAAAGGGTATCTCATGTTGAAGACAGAAATGTTTATCAGATGTGACTGAGCTCTTCCCTGCAAAACACCAGAAGGGAGATGGAAGGGCAAAGAAGAAGTGAGCTCAGAGATGGTCATAGCTACCACAGCAACTAAAGGATATATTATCGTGGACCTTGAGGAAGAGGAGACAGAAGTGAATGACTGGCAAGGATAACAAGTGTGTGGGCCCCAGGAACAATGAAGTAGGTACCAGTTCCCATTAGTGTCTTCAATCCCATCTGAAATCATCATTCCATCTTCTAAGCAATAGATGCAAAGTTTACACTGAAGACAAAGCACCTGGAGCTGACTCACATCACCGGGCGGATTTTCTATTACATTTCTCCAGAGTGAACATCTGTCTTCAGGTGAGCTTATTCAGCCTCAGCCAAAAGCTCTCATATCCAGGCAAACTCATCATAATCGGAGGGCACCGAACTGAAAGATGCTCTGAGCAGGTAAGAAGACCATTGGGAAATAGAATTTAATCCTGTAAGCTTATCCTGAATAAGAAAAAAAATGTCTCAGATGAAGCAGCCTGAGGGAGCCTCTACGGCTCAGCAACCAGGCCCTTTGCAAAGATGAGCCCTAGCTGTGAGGAAAGTGACCTTCCCCTTCTGAAGCAGAGCCAGGTACCAAACTGTGACTGACCTCTTGAAAACACAAAACACTTCATCACAGAGACAGAAGAAAACTCACGTGCAGGGCTTATATTTTCACACATGAATGAATGGTTTTTAATGGCATCAGTAAATGTTGGCCAGAAGAGTAAAAGAAGGGATGTATCCAGTTCGAATCACTGTAATATTCTGAAAGAAGGGGGACATGGCTGAATGAGATCTAGCAACAGGAGATGATGAAACTGAAGCTGGTCCTGGTCAACCTTCTTTCAAGGGAAACCTTTCAATGGGAAGGTCGAGTTTGGGAGCCATGGCAGCATACCACAGTGTGTATCAATCCCTCCTATTTCAATGAACCCCCAGGAGTTAGATTCTTTGAGAAGAACGCAATAATTGGAGATCATTGCCTTCTCCCATAGACCTTCCCCAAACCTTACCCCACTTCAACGACTTAGGTTCAAGGGATCAGTTCAGCTCAGAAAGATCTAGAGAAACCTATGCATGAAAGACATAAGCATTTGAAGCAAGTGCGAGCTAACAGCATGCCTTCTGTCTCTAGGGAACAGAGACACGACTCCCCGAACCGGAGTTCTGAAATGTTTTATCAAGTAGTACATATGAAAAGGAAAATCTTGCAGAGTCTCTCATTTGTCTTTAAAATCTCCTTCCAACCACTTGATCAAAACTGATCTCCTTGAGATGCTAATAGATGTTTATCTGAGCAGTGGCATGGTGCACTTCCCAGAGAGCCTCTCTCTGGAAGGCACAGCTCCTTGGAACAGCACCACATTGGCCGGAAACCTCCATTTCCTGCAGTGTAGCATCCATCCAAGAACTACTCTTTCCAGGGCCAACATTGCCAAGAATAATACAGACAAACACTCTGGCATTCACAAACTTTGAAGGTAGCCCAGAAACAGACATGCTCAGAGTACTCACAACAGAGAAAGACGGGCACCCCACTTCTTTGTCCAAACTACCAGCTACCTGAGAGGTGCAGCTGGCCGCCACTGGACAGCCAAGACTGACTCAGCAAATAGCAGGTTCATTTAAAAGGGCAGATCCTGCTCACAAAATCTGACTCTACTTAGAGTGGTTTCTCCTGGCATGAGTCTAGATCTTGCCAGTGTCTCTTGTCTCTATTTGACCTTGTGACGGATGCTAAAGAAAACCCTCCTATAGTCTAGATCTGAAGTGTCCCTGGAGACCCGTGTGTTAAAAGGCTTGGTCCATTACCTGTGATGCTATTGAGAGGTGAGGACATGTCCTTGGAGGAGATATGGGGACTCCGGTGTGTTCTTGTGTGCACGCTGGGGTGAGCATGCCGAGATGAGCATCTTGTTTGACTGACTCAGTCCTTGCCGTAATGTTCTGTCTCAACACAGGACCAAAAGCAACAGAGCCAAGCTGCCATGGGCTGGAACCTCTAAAGCCATGGGCCAGAATAAATCTTTCTTCCTTAGAAACTGATTGTTAGAAACAGGTGTGTGTCACAATGATAGACAGCTGACGGATACATATCCCCAAACGACAAAGAATAATCAATTTCAGCCTAAATCCAGAAAAATGTAAGGCTGGGTTTACAACTTGGTGGTAGTGTTCTTGCCTAGTATATGTGAGGCTCCCAGTTCAATCCCCAGGACTGTATAAATAAATAAATCTAATGAAATTTACACACTTGATTAAGCTTATTTGAACTTTACCTCGCCAGCCTTTCAAGTGCTGGTGTGGGAAGTCCTTCTTCCTATGTGTTGCTCTTATTGGTCAATGAATAAAGAAACTGTCTTGGCCTGTTGATAGGGCAAAACTTAGGTAGGTGGGGAAAACTGGACTGAATGCTGGGAGAAGGAAGATGGAGAGGGAGACGCCATGAATCCACCGCCCGGATCCAGGCAACAAAGTACCCTTGGGAAAGAGAGCAGGGATGTGATCAAGAGTGCTATCTTCCCCTCCCTGACCTATCTTTTGTCTGTTCTACAAGTAGAAAACAGTATGCAGAAATTATAACAGTCAAATGTTAACAGGTGTTGTTACCATAGGTCCCCTACAATTTAATGACAGGAGATCCTGGTTCAAATATTCTAATCATCTTTTACATTGCTCAGTAACTACCAACCCTGAAAACACCCTAAGGATGTCATTAGTGCGAACACCTCTTCAGAATAGAACAACTTGAGCCAGGCACAATGGTTCACACTTGGAAAACAGAAGCAGGTAGACCTCTGTGAGCCAGGAATACACAATGAGACCCTGTCTCAAAAAACAACACAAAAATCAAACAACCAAAAACAGAGTCAAACAACATCTTCTGTGGCTTGGTGGCACACACCTTTAATCCCAGAACTCAGGAGGCAAGAGGCAGGAGGATCTCTGTGAGTTTGAGACCAACATAGATAAGCATAGGCCAACCGAGACCACATAATAAGACCCTGTCTCAAACAAATAAAAAACTCTCTTCCAAGGGTAATTTTATTTCGTAACATTTTATATTTAAAGGTATAAATATTTCCTAAGTCATCTTTTTATACACTAAGCTAAGAATTGAGCTTAGCGTGCTGGAGAGAGAGATGGCTCAACAGTTAGACTACTTGTTGCTCTTGCAGGGGATCCTGGTTCAGTTTCCAGCACACACATGGTGCCTAGCAACCATCTATAACTGCCAAAGGATCCTACCCTATCATTGGCCTCTATGTGCACTATTAACACATGCACAGACATATATGCAGGCAAAACACCCATACACATAAGAATAAATTTTTAGAAGATTTTAGTTTATAAATCTACTAGGTTCTAATTTAAGATAATTTTCCAAGTCACCAATGCCAAAAAAGCGTCTTCTGTCACAAACTATTCTATAAAACTATTTTCTCTACTAGGCCAAGTCTCATAAACAGAATTTGTATGTATTTTATAGCAAAGTTTGAGTAAAGAAGATCCGCAAAACCTCAGGAATCATACTGTTGAGACCACGGAATCATACAGCCGTCAATGGAAGCAGAGTAAAATTAAGAAGGATGGGCAAGGGGAAAATATCTAAATACCTTTTAAATGAGATTTGAAAAAAGCGATGGAGAAGCAATGAGGTGTAAAAATAAGACAAAGATAACGTTCAGACTCACTGATAAGCAAGCAACCGTCATTCACAATCCCGCAAGCTAGCGAGGCAGAGAGGCCGTCAGGCCGCACGAGGACCGATGCTCCTGCTTTGCACGTTAATTATGAGGCCAAGTCTAGTCCTTGTCTGGCATACAGCTAGTTAGATTTCTAGTTTTCCATCTCACTGCCCTAAGGAATCATTTACGTTGGCTCAAGCCACCAGAGACTAATGGATATGCCCCACTCCATAAACCAGCAGCCACATTCACGTGTGTCTATGGCAAGGCTGGGAGGGAAACGCATGGACGGCTTTCCACAGCACCAAATCATCACTCACCATAAAATCAGGGCAAGCAGTAGCTTCTTAAAATGCTGGTTACCTGAACATTGAGACAAATATTTGCCCGATCTTGTAATAATTTAGTAAAAAGCATCAAAAAATGAGAAACCCCAAAGGACAGAATAATTCCTGTATTGCAGTAAATTTGCGAAAACCTACTTTGGCCTTAATGAGGATCATGACATCCAGGGTCAGATAGGGTCAAAAGGTTGTTTGTGGCATCTTCCTTCCAAAATGCCAAGTTTTGGCTTTTTGACTATTTGTCTGTACCTTTATTAAGCAATTTTTAATTAGGACTCAAAAAATTGAATTAGTGTCAAAGGAGTAAACAGGCAAAAAAGAAAGCAACCACCTTGATACTTTCCCTTTCAAAGAGGGCAAAAAAAAACTGTTAAAAGTTTCAAAAACTTCTCATTTGACTGACTGAAATATTGAATTACCTATTAAAATCGAGATACCAGATTTAACTCCATGTGTCAGTGATACCATCTTCAATCCAATTGAGGAGTCACAGCTACAGAAAAGAAGAGGCAAAATCCAAATATTGCTTTGAATTAGCTCCCAGTGCCATGAAATTTGGACAGGGACATAAAATATTCTCAGTAATTCTACCTTCTTCATACTGGTGTTCAGATTTTTGTCTGTAGCTTTTCCCTTTATATATTTGCTCATCTTTTATCCCAGGAGCTGTATCACTGTCTGCTGAGCTCAGGAAAAAGCAAAGACGGTGCTGGCTAGAAACGCCACCCTGGCCTAGAACCCGAGGCAGCATTCAAAAGAGGCAGACAAGAGGTGAATCTAAAACTTAAAGGAAACTGAGCAGTGAGGTGACTATATGAGCTTTGACATTTTCTTAAATATCCTTGTAATCAAAAAAATGATTTAAGTAGAGTGTGTCCACAACAAAAGCTGTTCCAGCTGCCCTGAAAGTCACAGGACCACAACCGTCACCCTGAATGACCTTGAGGTGCCACTCAAGTAGAAAATGAAGGCTAAAACAAACTTATAAATTATCTGCCATAACACTCAATATATACCCCGACACACACGGGTGGGGGGAGGCAGGGAACTAACTTGATAAAAGCATGGAGCTGTATTGGTTAAGACATTTACAGATGTTTCTGTCCAATCATTAGCTGATCAATAATCTAACCAAATAGAGACATCTTCGGTTACACAAACTTTAGTTATTATATGGACTTTGCAAAATCGGTCCACAAATGTCATTAAATAAGCAAATAGGCAGCATGAACAAAAACTCCAAAGGAGAAGGGAATGTTAGGGAGGAATGTAATGTTTATAGTTGCAATATTATAGTGTTGGGCACCCTATATTTCAACAAAAAACATAGATATACAAAGAATGAGAAAGTAGAAACAAAACATACCAAAACAACTCATCCATAATAGAAATCTGACTCTAAGGAAGACCAAATGTTGGGAATAATCCAGGCTAAATCACAATCATAAATATTCTCAAAGAACTAAAAGAATTCATACATCATCAAAGGAAAATATGACAACAGAGCCTCACCAAACCTAGATTATTGATACGACATAGAAATTATAAAGATAAGGAGACTTGCCATTGCTTTTGATTAGCCCCCACAACTCTATTGCTGAAGATCGGTCACACTAGATGTAAGACATAAATAGATCAACCTCAAACTGACCAGGAAATTCTCCCTGCTGGCTAGCTTACATAGTGCCAGAAAGTGCTAGCCATCAGGAGTCGTACCCAGCACTAGACCCTGCATGCTGCAATGCTGACAAAATGTGCACCCTGGAGCAACAGTGATGTGATCGATAGTTCTTGAAGTAACTCAACAGGAAGACTTTATTCCTGGTACTAAAAACCTGATCAAAAGCCCACAGCTGGCGAGATCATGGACCCTAGTTGGGAGCCTTCAGGGTTTTACTAAATGATCTCACTGTCACACTGCAGCCTAACATTTATGCCTGTACCAAGACATCTGTGCAGCTCTCAACTTCGGTCAGAGAAACTTCTTTTGCAGTGGGAAGTGACTACTGCAAAAACTCATAACTGGCTGACGTGTGTAATGGGTCATTGATACCAACCTCTCACCACCCAAGACTCAGGGAATTTCTCAGGAGATGGGAAAGAAAGAATATAAGAGCTGGCAACTATAGGCAAGGGGAGAGTTATGAAATACTGATTTCTAGACAGGACATGAAAATTGCAGGCATTAATCATAGTTGCTGTGATTATATGAACAAAACCTGCACAAGATCAAGCTGATCAAAATTCCAGCATAGAGGGGGGAGTAATACACGCCTGATACTGTAAACCTGGTCAAAATCCCATATACTGGGGAAATCATAAGCCATAAGAGAGAACCTTATGCTAATTAGCCATGGTGTCAAACCACTTTTTAGATATTTATTTTTATTCTTATATTATAAATTATTTTATTAGTTCTGCCATCAGCCTTCATCAAAGAAGCTTTTTGAGACTCCCAACTGCTCAAAATGCATCAAATAGATGACTGAGGGATGTTCAGTCTCAAATGTGAAACCTCTATCACTGTCTCCATGGCTCAGGGGACATAATAGAAGAGAAAGAAGAAAGAATTTTAGAGCAAGAAGTTTATAATCCAGGAGGAGTACTAAAAACAGTGTCTTCTAGGTATGGCATTGCTACTATATTCTTTAACTCCCTGCCACAGACCTGTCACCATTTTGTCACATCTAGAGGAGGGCTCATGAGACCCTAGTCCTCACCAATAGACTGTGGTAGCTAAATGGATTCTGGGGAAAGGAGAGTCATTTTTCCCAGTAGTGCAGTCACTGATAAGTTGCTATGTTGCTGTAAATAGCCCCCCCTACACAGACTGTGCAAACAGATGTAATTAACTCAGTGGAGGAAAAAGAACAGGTATCAAAGTTGGAGAAGTCTTGCTGTAAAGGAAGTTTAAAGGGGACTGGCAGGGATATAAGAGAAGGTGATGGAAATGCCAGGACACGATTGTGTTGGTTGTTTTCTTGTCAGTTTAACACAAGCCCAGAGTTATCTGAGAAGAGAAACCTCAACTGAGAACATTCCCCATCAGATTAAGCAAATTTGTGGGCATTTTCTTGATTAATAATTAAAGTGGGATGCCAGGCCCACTGTGGGTGGTTCCACCACTGAGCAGGTGAGCCAGGGTTCTGTAAGAAAGCAGGCTGAGAAAGCCATGGGGAGCAAGTCAGCAAGCAGCACTCCTTCATGGCCCCTGCTCCAGTTCCAGCCTCTAAGTTTCTGCCTTGAGTTCTTGCCTTAGCTTCTGCTGGTGAAGGACTAAAACCTGTAAGCCAAATAAACCCTTTCCTCTCTGAGTTGCTGTTGTTGGTCAGGGGTTTCATCATGACAGTAGAGCTAAAGACAACAATATATACATTTATTAAATTATCTAAGAAGATTTACATTAAAATAAATGCAATTGAATGCACATTTCTTTGCACATGCAGTCATGTATTCTTTTATCGACATATACAAGCTTATGTTAAGTAACAATTATGTAAATTTTGTCTTCTTGTACATAGACATTGAATCAGTTTTAAATAAATAAATCATAAGGTTGAGTCCCTATTGCAGCAACATTGGCACTATTAGAATAGTCTTGAATAACGACTCTATCATTTTAACAAATGCCAGAATTTCTTTTGTTTAACATCACATAAACAAAATCAGATAATTTGTCACTAGTAACATTTTCTGCTGAACTAAAAAGAAACAAGATAGTAATTTAAACCACATGGATAAATAAAGATCATCAAAGATTAAAAATTTACAAAATTTAAAAATAGTATGTATGGATTTTATCTATAAATATTTTCTTATACCTAATTTAGGAGAGAAATAAGTAAAGTAGTAATTATAAAACTATATTGATAGATTATAATGCACAGAGTTGTGTTTATAGCAATAAGTATCTAAGACAGAAAGTGAGGACAAGTAATATTAGAGTAAACTTTTGTTTACTATTAAAATTAGTCCATGCTAGCTTGAACTGAACTATTTTAAGATGTTAATTGTGTTTTCCTAGGTTAACTAATAATGAAATAACTCAAAAGCATATAGTGAAGAACAAATATCAAACCACCAAGCAAGACACTTATGAACACACAAACACACACAGACACACACACACCTACACCTATATACCTATAACTACCAGAACCTTAAGATATATAAAATAAAAACATAAGGAGAAAAATAGAATAGTAAAAACAGAGACCCAAACAACATGATAGAAGATCAACAAAGAAATTGGAGGCCGGAGCAATAGCATGAGACTGACATGCAGAGCACTTCACCCAGCAGGAACAGAATACACATTCTGAAGAAGAGTCCATGTGTCAGACAAGACAAGTCCCAAAGCTTGGGAGGCAGAGGCAAGTGGATCTCTGTGAGTTCAAGGACAGCCTGGTCTACAGAGTGAGTTCCAGGACAAAGATACACAGAAACCCTGTCTCAAAAAGTGAAAAATTAAAAATAAAAGAAATAGAGTTTAAAATAAAGCCACATAAAGATGGAAAACACACAGAGAATCTGGATACTGTATGTTATTATGCTCTCTTTGCATTGTTTGAATGCTGAGGAAGGAGCAACAGCTGCTAAAAGATAGTTTCTTATAAATGCTACTGAATTAATCCAAGATAGGTATTTTGAAAATACCTTGACTTCAAAATTGAAGTCAAAAGGTATGTTACCTTGGAGAAGAGATTTTGCTTTTGTTTCCACAGGAAATGAGAGGGTGCAGATTCATTCTGAGTTAAGAAAACTAAGGTTTGATCAAGGAAGACCACCTGAAAAATCTCCGGTAGGAACAGATAGCCCGGATGTCTGGGTTCTACATCCAGAACAAATGCAAGACTTCAGCCTGAGATGATCAAGACTCACAGATACTGCAGTCAGGATTGATCATAACTCTAAATTTTCTTCAGGTCCCCATAAGATTATCAGCACCCCCAACCAGCCAGAAGTAGCCTTGAATACTACACCCACATTCCCAAAAAATGAACTACGGATATTTTCCTTTTTGTTTCAAAAAAAAGAGGGGGAAGTGGTATGGGAGAATTGTCTGTATTCTGTCAATCATGTTTTAAATAAATGCTGATTGGCCATTAGTCAGGCAAGATGTATAGGTGTGACAACCAGACAGGAAGTAGAGGCAGGGCAATGAGAACAGAAGTATTCTGGGAAGAAGGAAGCTCTTTCCGCAGTCCTGCCCAGACCAGGGAAGAAGCAGGATGTGACCTGCCCCCCTGAAAAAGGTACTGAGCCATGTGGCTAACATAGATAAGAATAATGGGTTAATATAAGTTATAAGAGCTAATACGAAGCCTGAGCTAATGGGCTCAGACTATTAATAAAAATGAATATTGAACTGAACATGGCTAATGTGACTGTCAAATAAACACTCATACAACAGTTGGATGGATATAGTGGCCCATCTTTAATCCCAGCTAGTGGGAGACTAAGATAAACTTGGGAGCATGCTGGCTAATTAGGCTAACCATAACAGTGATCCAAGTTCAGCCATAGACTCTGCTTCAACATATAAAGTGTGAAGGGAGATGGAGAAGTCACCTGAGGTCAACCTCAGGCCTACACACAAATACACACACACACACACACACACACACACACACACACACACACTAACAGTAAATAATTTTGAAAGTGTGAATGTAGAGGGACTTTACTTTCCTGCCCATCAGTTTCCAAATTCACCCATATTTCTTTTCTAAGTTCTACCACATGACTCATTACATGTCCTGCTTCTGTATCTGACTGACGACTCCTCTGACTCTGCCCTTCTTCCCAGAATTCTCCTAGTCTGACTCTCCTGACGAATCTCTCCTGCCCAGCTATAGGCCAGTCTACTCTTTATTAACCAATGAGAGTAATGCATATTTACAGTGTACAAAGATTGTTTCACAGCATGTGAATCTCAGTGTTCTGCAGGTGATGCCTCAGAAGGGATGGGAGCGTGGCAGAGATAGCGTGTCACCTTGGAAAAGCCTACATCATCATCAGTAAGTTGCTGGCAGATTGAGGGAAAATGCTATTAAACAAAAAAGAAACCAGGATTTGATGGTTTGGGAAATTTTTCAGCTTTCCCAGATTGCAAAATTCGCTAAAATTTAATTTATTCGCTGTTAAAGGAGAAAAGTCTGCATGTCTGGATGTATAAACATTAGCTAAGGCCCCAGAACAGCAAGAGGTCAGAGCCCTTAGTCACACATTTCAGAAAAGGCTCTACAAAGAAACCAAGTGACTGACTTCAACTCCCTCTTCCTCCGTGGCCAAAACCAAGAAAAATGAGGAAACAAACTAGGAAGAAAATGTGGAGGGCACCCTGTAAAAAGCGACTTCTCCATGCTTATGACACATATAAAAATCTGTAACGTTCTTACAAATTTTCAAACTGCCATCTTGGACCCAAAAGGAAGAAGGAAAAATGCAAGAAGGGACCCCAGATTCTCCAGCGGTAGATGAGCAGAGAAAGCTACTACACTGTAGAAGAAAGGGGAGCTCAGAGTTGAACTGACCCCCAAAAGTAGAGCTGGGCTTTATGGGGAATTATTCCTGGGCCCTGGACCCTGATGGAGTATGCCGGTTGAGCTTTTAATTACTTGGCACCTGAGACTACCTGTATTTCCTTCCATCCCTTCCCTTCCTGCACAAACACATTACACCTCCTGTCTGCTGTCTGACTTCGCTGCATTTTGTCTATAAGTCATTCGTTTCTACTTTTCACGCAGTTCGGTGACTTTTGCTTCAGGATGGATCGAGGCCAGATCTTCACATGTGCCAGAAATTATCTAAATGGTAAAATTTAGTACCATGAGTTAACGCATTTACATGAGACTATGGTTTTTATGTTGATACTACAATGGGTTAAATATTAGAGACATTTCAACACAAAAACTTGCACATGGCTGTTCACAACGGTATTGATGATGCAAGAGCTAGAAACAATCAAGTGACGAGCAGATACCTGTGCAAGGGAATGTTAGGGGGAGACAGAGAAAAAGGATGAGGCTCCTTGACATATGCCACAGAAGGGTGGAGGTTGAAACACTGTGCTCCTAAGGAAAAGAAGCCTGGCCAAAAAAGCTAAAATTATTGCATGATCCCATTTTTTGTGAACTGTCCAGAACAGGCAGATACACAGAGACTAAAGGTAGATTGGCAGTTGTCAGAGGCTATGGCAAGGATGACTGCTGTTGCAAAAGGCTCCCAGGCCCTGGCACAACTGCCGCCATGTTAGAGACACCATTCTGACCTGAAAACCCAGCACACAGGCCAAAAACCGCCAAAACAGGAGCTAACTCCTAACCCCTCAAAGACTGAGCCCACCATTCCAGGAAGGTCCCTAAATGCACTGACCTTGCTTTTTGACTTCTGCAGCTCTGAATTTTGCTAACTGTTCTTGCTAAATGAAGTATGACAACCAGGATGTGGGGTTTGTGCATAAAAGAAAAGGAACTGCAAGGCTGGGGGCTGCATAATTTGGGCAAGTTCCCTCTGCAGTCACCGGTTGGCATTAAAGACTTTCTTTTCATCTTTAAGGGTGTCTGGGTAGTGGGAAAGAGTTTGGCTTTCAGACCCAAGAGCCACTACCTTTACCTATCAGTTGTATCTGCTGGCAAGCATCTATCATGACAGAGCATGCTAACTGTTGACATACCCTCATAAAAGGAGGGGTCAGGAAGGGTCATTGGAGACCTCAGCTGAGTAACCAGCTATTCCTCTCAGCCATCTGTATGCAACTCTGTCCTAAACACACATGGCCGTGGGGATCTCAGGGAGAGGCTGGAGCAGATAGGCTGAAGAAGACGGACTAAGAGGGGCTCCATCTACGTGGCTATGAGGAAGTCATCATCCATGCTGGGTACAGGCTTTCCAAGGCTGGTACTTTATGGTCACCCATGCACCTGCCTGTAACCCCTCAACCATGCTTTATAAGTAAGCCCAACACACTCACTGGTTCCCAAGGGTGAACTTTAGAGGACACCCACTTTGTCATTGGTACCTTGCAGAAGGAACATTTTCTGAGTGGGTGACTATTACCAATAAAGCATGGACTATGGCCAAAGACACAGGAATATTCTGTCTTCAAAAGATTCACAAGGATGTTTTGATTTTAATTGTATTTGTAAATGGTTCTTATTTATGTATTTATTTAAATGTGTATGTCTCATGTGGATGGGTGGGTGCCCAGTCCACAGGAAGTCAGAGAACCACTCTGGGGAGCTGGTCCTCTCCCTCCACCCTTAGGAGGGTTCTGAGGATACGATCTAGGTAGGCAGGCTGGTGCAGAAAACACCTTTACTTGCTTCACTGGTCCCAAGAAAATTACACTTCAAGTTTATTGAGATAAATGTGTACAAACTGCTACAATCACATGTTCGCGTCCAAGAGTGTGCCCTCGACCTTCTTCAGATTTCTACATCTGTTCCCTAAATGCAACTTGAGATTTTTCAAAAGCCTCAGCTGTTCCGTGTAAAGGCAGGTATTGTGTCAGGCATAGTGGCATTCCTTTAGTAAAAACACTCAGTAGGCAGAAAGGCAGGTAAATCTCTGTGAGTTCCAGGAGAGCCAGGGCTACATAGTAAAACCCTGGGGTTTTTTGTTGTTATTGTTGTTTAAAAAGAAAAAAAAAAACAGATTTTAAGAGAAAATGTAAAAAATGAAGAGGATTTGTGAATACTCTAATTATGAATTCGCATATACATTATTAACTTGAATTTTTATATTTGTACAGTTCCAATTACAACATATTATCTAAGGCTCACAAATGAAATTTATAAGCACATTTTACTTAAAAGACACAAACATGGTAGCTGTGTAATTAAAAATCTTATATTTAAATACTTGCAAAATTCTACTTTGAGAACTAAGAGATGCCTTTTTTAGAATTGCATCCATGAGTTCTGTATCTTAAAAGGTCCTCTAACATTGAAAGCAGCTTTGTCATGGGATCTTCTAGAGCCAAGGCAAACTTCAGTTTTACTCGCTACTGTGAGAACTGTAAAATCTCTCCAGTCTCAACTGCCCATGACTGAACTACTAACTGAACAGGCCTCCAGTCCTCAAGGCTCCGTCCACTCGTGGGTGAGCTCTTCCGCTCCAAATATTGTCTACGCCTCTGTCCTTCCAAGATCCCCTGCCACCTTTCTGAACTCAGCACCAGTTGACAGGTTTCATTTGGCTCATTTGTGACCTCCAGCTGCTCCTTCCCACCTTCCCTCCCTGGGGCCTTGGATCCAGACTTTCTGCTCCAGCTACTCTGCCTTCTCTCCCACCGCTGTTATCCATACGTTGGGCCTCTGTGACCAGCCTCTGGGAAGAAGAGATTTTCACAAGGACTGCTAGGTTCCTGGGTTAGTAGCTTTCCCTCAGAGTTCCACGTGCTAGAGAAAAGATCTGTTCTGGTTTCAGCATGAGAGGCTAGCCCTGACACTCTGGGGCTGTGAGAAGCCAGCACACTGCACTGCGGGTGTGAAGGAGAACAAAGTTGTTCACCTACTGGTCAGGATGCAAATGACAAAGAAGGAACAGAAGGTGGGGGAAAGCATCCTGTTAGTAGCCAAAGCTCCTGTTATATCACCTTGAAGGAGCAAAAATAGGCCTGAACTCTGACCTTTAGTCAAGGAGGAATGGGCCCACTTCTGTGGGCTCCACACTGTACCGCCCTCCTCTAAGATCAGACGGTGTTATGAAAATGGGAAGGAAGAACTCAGAGCCAGAAGAAGGTGTAGCCTGCTGTGAAATCCCATCTTCCAGGTCTGGCTTTTCTGTACTCTTGACTCCACAGCAGCTCTGATTACCTGACAAGACTCACAAGACAGGAGGGATTTGTCAGGCCCAACCTCCTGAATAGCTACTAGCAGCTGTCTGTAGCTGGGGGCTGAGAGAGACATTTTCTCTACTGATAAATTGCCCATGAGCCTATAAATCATCCTCACCTGTGCTCCTGTAAGCCATCCTAATTAAACTCATGGGTCATCCCCAATAGGGACATGAAAATAAAAGAGAGACTAGCTGGGGCAAGGTACGATGAGCAGGAATGGAAGGGAACGAGAGGGTGACAGGGGTGGATACGACAAAAGACATTATACACACATATGAAAATGTTAGACAGAAGCCTAACATTTCTATCACACATGATTAATGCATGCTAAAATAGTTATGAAATTCAACCGTTACTTTTCAAACAAACAAGAAATTTCATATTCATTTCACTGCTGGGATGAGGCTCCGTCAAGAGGACCAGTGCAAAGAGAGATTGCGAGCATTTCCGTCAGTCTGTTTTCAGGTTGCTTAAGCTTTTCTCAAAGCTGTCTTTTGTATCCAGACCCTGTCCCATCCGTCAGCTACAGTCACCTGTTAGCTCCATCACAAAAGCTCCCTGTCATCTCTGGACAGCCCTGTGACAACTTCCAGAACATCAATTCTGTCAGTAACACTTACTTCTTACCAACCTACATAAAGCCGTATTAACTTAACCAGACTAGAAACGCTCTGTTTCTGTTAAGATCAACCTCTGGGCAGACCTGTCCTCATTCTGAGTTTTTCCTCAGGACCCATGTCAAGGACTCTCTCTCCCACATCTTCTCTGATACCTCAGTGACTTGGTTTGCAGAAGCCATGTTCAAGAACACACACACGCACATACACACACACACACACACACACACACAAACACACTTCCCTCAGTTAACACTCCATTAACTTTAAAGGAGAACTGTACCCAAGGTGTGCTTCTGCTAAACCTTAGCTGGCACATTCAGGTCAATCCTCCACCCCTCTGTTTATCCTACCTCTTTCTATTGAGCGTACTAAGGCCTTCCAAGAGTGTCCTTTGCAGAAACTTCCTCCAATAAATGACTCTCTAAAGTCCCTGGTCATGGAACAGCCAACCTATCTCCCTTGAAGGATCCAAATATTTTGCTTTTCTTTCATGTGTATCTTATAAATCATAAAATCTTCTGATCACTGAGGTGGATAGTGTGGCTGCTTTTGCTAAAATGTCTGAAGAGGATGGTGACGTGGAGTGGAGGAGGTCACAACTTTCCACTTCTCATACTAAGTCTCTGGACTTCTGGTGATAAATGTCCCTGATCCATAGGGTCAAGAGACAGTCAGTGTTTCCTAGGTTTGAACTCTGACTGAGGGAAATTGTCACTAAAGCAATCCTCAAACTTTCTGAAGGGAGCCAATTAGCAGCAGGAAACCCAGGTATGGGCAACATTCCCAGATGTATTCCTAACTGGCTGTAGCTGCATCGCAACTCATCTTCAGGAAGGCTTTCCCCTCCCAGTTTTTGGGGTTGTAGGGCAGGAAGATGCTTTGCTTGATTCACATCCCTAGAGTCTAGCCCACAGACTGGAAGAGAATAGCCTTTCTGCAATTACATAACAAAAGGTATGAAATATGTATCCATTCAGCAGTTATTAAATTCTGCAGCATTTTCTTAAAGTTCGAGTAAGTATGAGTTTATCCCTCTTGCATATTTTTATATGAAAAGAACTGGAACAACATTTTCTTGAGAAATAACAACTTTGCTTTTTGGGAATGGAGTTTAAAACCATAATGAAGAAAAATGGGAGGAGAATATGCTGACGAGGCAGTATATATGTTACCAGGTATTTCCTTAGAAATTGTCAGTGGATTACAAAGGCCAGCCAGCTATTGCTACAAAGCTCCCTGCTCTGTCACCTGACTTCAGAAGCAAACAAGTCCACACACAGGAAAGAGTGCTGAGTTCTGTGCTCTCACTGGAAAGCTGATAAATTCAACTGAGAAAGCCTTCTATTTCAAAGGAGCACTGCACCAATGCAATTATTCTCGAAGTGTCGCATTTGAAGCCATCACACTTCACACAATGCCAGCCACCCACTGCTGCTGAGTATCTTCTGAAGACAATGGCTGGCTATCAAGCATAATAGGACCAGACGCAACAAACAAATTAAAATGTGTGTCTTTGTCCAGTGGTACTGTTCCAAGGACGGTAACTGACATGGCAATTAATGTCTGGGAACAGCCACTTTGAAGATTAAAGAAAGTGATTATTTTGCCCTGTCAATGGGCAGTCCTACCATAATGGGCTGAGATGTTTGCATTTTAAGGTACATTTCTATGAAATACTACAGATGAAAGAAGGCTGTTAAGAAAAATTTACCCGGTCATAAAACAGAGGACTATTTCGAAGTATTTAAGATAATTTCAACCTGCCAGTCAGAGCAGTTTGTTGCTGCTTATGTGATGTGGAGCCAGATCACAGCCTTGTCAATGCCGAATCTGACTCTTAAACAATTACAAAGAATGAGTACTTGTCTTGTGAGAGAGAGGGGGAACACGGACGGTTTTCTTACATTTGAAGATGTATCATCAGTTTCAGTGGGAGTGTGTTTCAAAATGTCTGTGTGAAAAGGAAGTCCATTGCCCAAAAGTCAACATCTATTTAAAACTAAGTGTCCCCACTAGAAAAACTACCTGATGAGTTCTGCTGACCAAACTGATAACATCCCAAAAGGATTCACCTGTGTAATTTCAAATTTTCAAATCTTTGTTTTTTTTTTACCATTTTTCATGTAGATGGACACATATAGGCAGAGGCCCCCACCAAAACCTGCATGCTTGTGGAGGCCAAAGGTTAATGTCGGGAACCATTTCAAATCAGCCTTCCACCTTACTCAATGAAGTAGGTTCTCTTGATCAAACCCAGAGCTTGCTGTCATGGCTACCTTTGTGGCCCAGACTGAGGATTTTCTTCTTTAGTCTGAAGATGTAATTACAGGTGGGCTGCCACTCCCACCTGGTGTGAACCGCAGGTGGGCTGCCACTCCCACCTGCATGAATTACAGGTGGGCTGCCACTCCCACCTGGTGTGAATCGCAGGTGGGCTGCCACTTCCATGTGGCATTCACGTGGATTCTGAGAATCCCAGCTCCAGCCCTCAACCACTGAGATATCACCTTAGCCCAGATCTTAAGGACACTTTAGACCTGGTCTTGAAAGCTAATTCTCACAGTGAAAGAATATCCTATTACCCCAAGAGATTTACTTCTTGACACATGAAGCCAATTCCTTTGTACAATATATGTGGTATGTGACCCAGAACCACCCTTCCTTCACTTCTAAGAAACTCAGGATCAAGTTATAGTTTCATACTGACCTCAGCTTGACACTTAAGCAAGCCTGGCAACCAGCAACTTGCTTCCCACACAGTCACTTAAACATGTTCAGTCTCCCAGAACCCTTATTATATACACTTTGATACATACAATCACTTGCAGGATCATTTTTCAAGTGATGGGACGGAGAGGGGTTTCCTGGGGTCTCGGGAGGGAAGAGTGAGGATGACCACGTTCTGGAACGGTTCGTGAGAGTCCACTGAAGGAGTGGCAGCATGTGTCCATGTGCACTAGCAATAAAGAGTACTGTCCGTGGTCACAGAGAAAGCTGAAGCCCCCAGAGCTCAGGACAAAGGAGAACTGTGCCAGCGACTGGCTGAGGCGGTCACCTCCCCACCAGGAGCCAAGTCCCACTCCCTGCTTCACCACCGGAAGGTACCAGAAGAGGTGATTACGTATTTGAAACGTTTGTGACATTTGTCCCTTACTTGAAAGAATATGATAGATTGATTGCCCTCCAATTGATCGAGATCTGATTTCAGACATCTCACCTGACCGTCACCAGAGTGGCCATGCATGGTTAGGGTTTGTATTAGTTTGTCATCTATTGCTGTGATAAATATCATGGCCGAAGCACTTGGGGAGGGATGGATTTATTACATCATGGAACCCTCAAGTTCAGTCTCTCATTGAGGGAGGCTGGGTCAGGAATCTACGGAAGCAGAAGCCATGGAGGGGTGCTGTTCACTGGCTCACTCTACTTGGCTTGCTCAGTCTGCCTTCTTATACCACTTAGAACCGCCTGCCAAGAGGTAGCACCATCCACAATGAGCTGGGCCCTCCCAAGTCAATCATTAATCAATAAAATGTCTCCGCAGACTTGCTATAGGTCAATCTAATGGAGGCATTTCTATGTTAAGATTCCTCAAGGTTTGTGTTGACAAAAAAAAAAAAAGCTAACCAGGACAAGGTGATTACAGAAATTCTTGGAAATTCTGTCCGAATCCCAAGCCAAAATTCACTGAATGAGTTATTTTATGAAAGGCAAGTTTAGTGAGTCAAAAAACAATTCTTAAAATCAAACTTTATAGCACAAAACACTCCAGAGACATTCTAATTTTATACATAGTGATAAGAAAGGACAGTAGGGTAACATTATAAGTGTATGTTTTTCATAATTAAGCCCTTATATTTACGTAAGCACAGAAAACTTTGTACGTACAGTAAAAACACTAAAACTCAACACATTCAGTATCTGAGTTAAGGATCTGAGCTGAGGTTTTCAGGCAGTGTTGCTGGCTTTGCCTGCCAAGGTGGCATGCTCAGTGAAAACACAAACACATCACATGTTCGGAGCCAAGGCTACAGGAAGTTGTATGACAAGAAAGCACCACCGGAAAGCCTGTGATTCGCTACACATTTGATCTGGTACTAATTTATGGCTGGTGTATGTTTAGGAAATATTTGTAATTGCCAATTATTTTCAACTCCCATGTTCAGTTATGTGACTTCATGTAAAATACAAACCTACAATCTGAGAAGCTGGCTGTGGACAAAGGTTTTATTATGTGGTTTACTTAAAACGGACAGGCTATGAGTGAGCAATGACAATAAATAACAGGTGATGTCCCATGTTTTAAGCAAAGAAACCCAAACTGATAAGGGTAGAGTTGCCAGCATACAGGAAGCCCTTGATTCCTAGCTCTGCCTCAAACAAGGCATAGTGGAACATGCCTAGAATCCCAGAACTTAAGAAGTAGAGACCAGTGGATTAGGAATTTGAGACCAGCTCTAACAACTAGCAAGTCTGAGGCCAGCCTAGGCTTGAGACTCAAGGAAAGAAAAACAAGGTGGAAAGTGTATTCCTCCCTGGGAGCTCCATCTTCTTTCCTTAACAAATCTGAGTACATGCTGAAAAGAGGAAAGTGTTTTAACTGATTGACGGGATTTATATTTTCTGATAAAAGTAAATAAAAGTTCCAAATGATTAAACCTACGTAAAAATTTAAAACAGAACAGCACAGAGAGTAGCTGCTGTGCCCCATGGGGCTCCAGTTACACGGGTACCATCTCTCTAGGAGGGTTATGACATTGGGGCTTGATCTACTTATCACTTTGAGAGCATTCAAATGCAAGATGTGGGGTTTCCTCGAGGGGATGGAAGGAGAGCCTGCAGTATGAAAGCCGAGTCGATTCTTTTCAAATGTTTGCCAGAAAATAAGCTACAAAATATTTACCCGTCATCAAGCATGCAACTGAGAATGAAGCATCTGACAGGGATGTTCCTTCCCCATCTCAGTGGCATGGGCAAGACTCAGAGGCAAACAGAAATGACTATGGGGCAAGGAAATGGCTTCATCACAAGATGCAAGGCTAACCGGCAAAGTCAACATCTTCTCCCATAAGGTGTGTGATAGAAAATCTTTATTTACAATATTGGTTTCAGTAATCATTGCGTTAATTAGAACCTAAAAGTCACATTTGACATTAATCTTTACTTAAAAACTCTGCATCCTGAGGCACAGCAGTGGTAGGCAGAAGCAGCTAATCGATACCATGGGGATTCTTCTAACACAGAAAATAAGAACTTGGCAAATAAATGGATTTTCTGTCTTGTCCTCTAAATCAATAGGTCAATTGGTTCTGACTCCAAGTATTCAATATATATTAGACTTAAAAATAATAGACTGTTTTGGCCTAGTTGTACGATACTTTTCCAAATAAGTAAGCTATGTCTATGTGTTATTGGAAACCAAAAAAAAAATCTAAAAATAATTGACAGGACAATTCAATAATGAAAAGATGGAATCATTTCCACACAGTATCGTACAGATGTTTCTGTCTGTTTCTAATTCTCTCAGATCCTGCTATAGCTCTTGAATCTTTTCTCTTCTCTTTATCCAGGTCAACATAATCTCCAATAATATTCAAATAATTAACTAAACATATGTCCATTGAGTAGCAATTTGCACAGCAGGCACTACTGTATGTATTCAGGAACCCAACTGAAAACTTCCTGCCCTCAAGAATTTACATTCTACTGAGAGAGACACATTAGCAAGAAATAGTCATAAAGGCAGTGGGTTAGGTGGTAAATGCTGTGGGGAGGGGGGTGGGAGTAAGTAAGATCAGGAAGATCAATACTGCGGTGTGAGAAGGTTACAGTGTTACCGTGCTAAACCATCTGCCCTGGCTGAAGATGGTTTGTGGTTTAAAGCCCCTACTGCTCTTGCATAGGGCAGTTTCTAGCCCCTACATCTCAAGACGCCCTGTAACTTCAGCTTAACACACATACATACACACAAGCACACACTCACACACGCACGCACACACACAGTCTTCAGAGAGGTCAAACATTACCAGATGTAGAAAGGAGAAAGAAGTTGACCAAGTAAATGCTCTAGGGGAAAATATTCAAGGAAGAAGAAAAACAGAGAGGACAAAAGCCCAAAGCCAGGTATCTGAGCCTTCAATACTTGTGGTTCCTGCTGTTGTTACTATAACAAAGTATCCTCGATTGGGGATTTATAAAGAACAGAAGTTTGCTTGGGGTTCAGATTCTAGGAGTGGGGAGGGACAAGAGCAGAATGCCATGCTTTTAGCAGCTGCTTTGGGTAATGTCCCCCTGAGGAAACAAAACAAGGCTTGGCCTTGTGAACAGCAAACAGCTCCCTTGATAATAAGGACCTGTGAGAAGTTTATCCAACCCTCTCAATGAGATAAATAGCCCTCAGAGCTGCTCCTCTCCACCTAGAGACCAACCTAGAGTTAGTTTCTGAGTAATTGAAGCATTACATGCAGACACAGCATCTCTATGCTTCAGAACAAGAGGAATTTGCCCACCGATGTAGAGGGTCCAGTCCGGCTCTTCTGTCTCCCACAGCATGACTCAAGTCAGAAAGGTAAATAAGCCAGACCTTCCCTGCCTCCACCATCCTCTGTCCATGGAGGCATCACGTCAGTTTTCCTTCACCAGTTCTCCCTAACCCTGTCTGCCTTGCTTTGCACCCTTAATTCTGGTAGAAATTGCTGAAATATGACTAATCTGTCTTCCATTCCACTGGCTTTCAAATTGACCTCTGTGACTCCAGACCTCTCAGAGGAACTCAAGAGCTGTTAGCTTTATAGGGTTGGAAGAAAACGCTGATCACCCTGGTGTTGAAGACTTATCAGAGATTGCTCCCCAAATTATTGTTGGTTATTATTTCCAGGTGTTGAGATTTCAGGTCGGATCTAATCTAATCTAAATGGGAAGTAGAAAAAGACAAGATCTCCTGAGTAAACTGGGAGCATACCAATCATGGAAGAGGGTAGAAGTGGAGGGGTGGAAGGGAGGGGAGCAGAGAAAAATATATAGCTCAATAAAAACAATTTTAAAAAGAGGAAAAAAATTTCAGGTCGGGTTTTTAGTTTTTCATTTTCATAAATAACTTTTTATACTATTTGGTTTTTTAAATATTATATCTATAATAAATAAAATCAGTGTCTATAATTTAACTGTTAATAATAATCTCATTTATAGGGACTTGACCACCTATTTGCTGACATGTGGTGGTTTGAATGGGAATGGCCCCCATAGGCTCATAAGTGTCCCCCAACCCAAAGATCAGTGTATAAAGCTCTCAGCTC
This sequence comes from Ondatra zibethicus, assembly GCA_004026605.1. Classification (NCBI taxonomy): domain Eukaryota; kingdom Metazoa; phylum Chordata; class Mammalia; order Rodentia; family Cricetidae; genus Ondatra; species Ondatra zibethicus. The sequence goes on along the minus strand of PVIU01008658.1, from coordinate 45,534 downwards.
CTTCTCCAGCACCATGCCTACCTGCCTACTACTGCACTGTCCACCATGATAATAATAGATTAACGCTCTAAAGCTGTAAGCCAGCCCCCAATTAAATGCTTTCTTAGATAAGCTGCCTTGGTCATGGTGTCTCTTCACAGCAATAGAGCAGTGACTAGGACAGGGACATGCACTACATTACTGAGGGAGAGAAGAGTGAACTCTAAAAAGACGCTGTCTTTCTCTAGAGAGGAAAACCCTAAGATACACATCAGATGTTGGACTCTGTGCATGTATGTGTGGAGGTCAGAAGCATCAGAATATCAGGTGTCTTCCTCGATCAATATCCACATTATTCTCTGAAGTGAGCGGCTCACGGCACCTGGAGCTCACTGACTGCTGAGCTCACTGGCCACCTGGGTTACAAGTGCATGCTGCCATGCCTCGCTATTTATGTGAGTGCTGGGATCAGAACCTGGGTCTTCACACACGTGCACGGCAAGCGCTTTACCTATTAAGCCGTCTCCTCACCACTTGTGTCTTTCTATATCGCTACATATTTTATACATTCAATGCTTACTACTTCTATAATTTGTTTAAAAGCAAGCAATACTTTTCACATTTAACGTATTTATTAAAAACTAACCTAAACAAGCTAAATAGTATCAGCTATTTAGATTGAAGTTAGATTTCCTCACCTGATCAAATATACTCATTCTTACCTCTTTGATTGAATTTATTTATTCCTTTACTTCTTTGGGGGGCACAGGTGCAAAGGTCCCCAAGCTTGACAGCAAGTGCCTTCACCTCTTGAACCACATCGCCAGCCAGAACTCGTGCCCACTGACATACGCTACTGCCATACACCCTGCTGCATCTACAGGTCCCAGGGAAAGAAGAAAGCATTCACCACACAACTGCTCTTGATGTGTCCCCAACATAAGGGGAAATTTGGAGGTGGGGAAGGACATTAGGAAAGGCTATCTGGCAGCTCTGCCGCTCTTCCAAACAGCAAAGTAGGTGGAGGCCAGAGCCATAAACACCAGCTTGGCAATGCCCCCATTTATCATTCAGTTTCTCAACCTCCGTGACGTTGTTTATTTGTGTCAGCTATTGGCTACTTACACTTTGAATATCGCAGGCCTGGAAGCTCACCATTTCCTCTATTAATGGCATGTTTCATCATTTCCACCTTTCCTCTGGGATTGGGTTCACCTGCTCATAACTTTATCATAAAGGGTTAACTTATGGACCTTATCTTATGCTTGTTCTTAGGAATTCTGGCCAGAAAAGTGCTCCTCAATGAGCCCTCGGTGTCTTTATTTTATATCTCAGCCATCTTCCTAGTCAATGAGCCCCCTAAAAGATTAATGTAGTTTGAACTTTTATAGAGGAATATCATTTGTGCGCTGTCATATTGAGCAGAAATGGTGCTGCAGTCACAGCTCAGTAGTATTCCAGCATATTATTTCCAAGGCATTTGAGAGTTTAAAGAATTATTGAAGGGCATTCTGTAATCATCTGATAATAAGGCAGAGAGCACTGCTGTCTACATATGATCTCAGCAAATGGAATCTCTGATAATTTCAGTGCACAGAGCAAAATAGTTGTGATAGTAACCCTGACAAACTATCCTGCTGGAGGAAAAAGGCGAGATACATTTTTGATAAGACTTTCAAAAAGTATTGAATAGGAAGCCCAAAGAATTGATGGCGAAGTGTTGAGAAAATGTCTTCTCACATCCAACACGTGCCCTTGATCCTGTGGTAGGAGGTCACAGTCTTCTCTTGCCCGCTATGGGTCTGCAGAAGCTGTCAAGCTGCCTAGGATCCTGTAGCCTAATGAGGACATTGGGCATGATGAAGAAGAATGAAAGAATTAATACCATTTATGGAAAAACATAACCACAGCAAAGCCCGTGTATTTGATGAGAACACCGCCTGGCTTCTAAAGCTCCCTAAAGAGTACAGACGAAACTACTTTGATTTCTTTTTTTAACATTTGAATTTCCCGACATGTTTGAAAGGATAAAGTGGCCCTTTTGTTCTCAGCAGCAGTTAAAGGTTTCTGGATGTGTGCTAATCAGAGGAGGAGGGGGAGAGAGAAGAAGAGAAAGGGAGGGAGAGGGAGAGGGACAGAGAGACAGGGATGGAGACAGAGTCCCGCTGTCACTAATATTCCCACTCCACCTCCAGCCCTGGCCAAACTTCTTTATGGAATTACCCACCCTCCGCAGCTGTAGCGTTTCCATCTCTGGGTTATGAGAACCCTGAGAGGAGGGCTGGATCTTATCTTCCCTCTCCAGAGCATGGAAGGTATAGACCATTTTGGGAACTAGCTTATTCAAGATACATCGCTGCTTTTTCTGCTTATTGGGCATGATTCTCTAGAATTACAATTACGCTATGGAGATGTTTTGAGAATACTCAGTTATTTATGATAGTGGCTGCTCTCCTGTGCTCTGTTTGCTAGTGACTACTGTTCTGTTCTTCCTTGGAGCATTCTGCTGTCTGCTCTTTGTCTCCAGTGACCAAACAATGGCAACCTAGCAGCAGAAGCCCCCTGCCTATTTTGTGGGTACCACCTCTTCATTTATTTTCCATTGCTATGATTTAAAAAAAAAACTGACAAAGAACAAAATGGTGACTTAAGGAAGAAAGGGTTTACTTCAGCTCACGTTAAAGATGCAGTCCACTGTAGCAGGAAGTCCACACTGCAGGATCCTAAAGCATATGGTGACATCACATCCACTATCTGGAAGCAGAGAGGGAGGAAAGCACGGTGGCTCCTAGTGCTCCATCTTTACAGAATCCTGGCCAAGGAACAGGTATCACTCACCATGGGCTGGTCTTCCCCACACCAATCGATATAAGAGTTCATTCCAGACATCCCCAGAGCCCATCTCTCAGGTGAGTCTAGATTCTGTCAAACTGACAGGTAACCCTAACCATCACCATCTCTGTGATTTATTAGGGGAATGAGAAATTATTTCAGCAAAAAATTTGGTGTCTCCCGGGATTTGGGAAAGCAGTGAACAGTCCATGCTGATCACAAAGCTTTTTAAGCTTTGGTCTGAGTACAAAAGAGGTGTAAACTAAGAAGAACACAAAGACCAGAATACCTTATGTTGGCCACTGGTGACACAATGACATGCCAGAGCTTCCTTTTAGAATTCTAAAAAGGGCCAGGAAATAGCTCAGTGAGTCAAGTGCTAGGCACCCAATCTGAAGACCTGAGTTCAATCTTCAGAACTCATACTCTGGAAAGAGAAAACTGACTCCCAAAAGTGGTTGTGTGGCCTCCACTTCATGCACACAAATAAATAAATTCAAAAAAATTTTAAGCAATGCACTTTACTGATACTCCTAAAGCACAGAAATTGCATTATATTTGGTGCCTTATATATAAGACCATTTTTTCTCGAGTATCTTACTCCTCTCCGCGACTTTCTATACTGATTTCAAACAGGCCACATTTTCTGTTCCCCTGCCTGTGTCCCTCTTCAGGTGGACCAGTGGCCCAGGCTCAATCCTAGCAGCTCCAGTTCCAGGAGACCCGACATTCTCTTCTGACCTCTGTCATCAAGCATGCATGTGGTACACAGAAGTACATGGAAGCAAACACCCATCCAAGCAAGAGATAGACATGAATAAGTCTTCTCAAAATTATAGTATAAAAAAGGAAGAGGAAGCCTGGTTGTGAAAATACCCTCATCTTAGCCGACATTACCATCATCACCAAAAAATACCCTCATCTTAGCCGACGTTACCATCATCACCAAAAAATACTCTCATCTTAGCCAACATTACCATCATCACCAACCATCACCAACATTATTGTCTGGGTTTATTTTGAGACAGGGTCTCCACTCTCTAGCTGTCCTGAAACTCATGATATAACCCAGGCTGGGCCTAGAACCTACTGTGATCCTCCTGCCTCTGCCTCACCAATGCTGGGATTAAAAGTATAAGCTACCATACCTAACTTTTGAGATCAGTAAGCCTCTAAGCCAAACCCTACTCCTGACTCAGCTTTGTTTCTCAGCGACATAAAATGATCAGTCTGTTTCATTAGAGGGAATAAGGCAGGTTTTCAACTATCTGTAACAACAAAATGTACTATCAGCTACACAGGTGCAGAAAAGAAAAATACTGATTATATCTATGAAAACACAAATCAAGAGATACACTGTCAGCAGTAGATCAACCAAAACTAGGAATGAATGAAGAAGCTCTAGTGAACCCCACTAGTCCATAAGCTGCAAGAGGGGGCACATGGGCTGTAAGAATGGGAGAATGGAGAGGAATGCTGTGAAATTCTGCCCTCTTGTCAGAACACGTCTGCCACACTCATGAGCTCACACAGCTGTGGTTACCTGCACAAGACCTACACAAGATAAAGCCAACAAGATTGGCCAGTCAGCAGGCAGCACTGATTCGTTAAGTCAAGGGGGAACATGGAGGAGGAGGACGGCTTGTTGGAGGGAGTTTGAAAGAGTGACAGTGGGAAGTTGGGGTGGATATGATCAACATGCATTGCATATATGTATGAAACTGTCAAAGAACAGGTAGAAAGATACTCTAAACGGAAAATTAAAAATACATTTTTAGAGATCAAATAGAAGCATTTGCGAGTGTGACTTTAATTATATATAGTATTTTCACCAGGCCACCCAGGTTCTGTGACAAATGGGCAAGTAGGTAACTTGGAGCAAAGACGCAACGCCACCCTCAGGCTCTGCCTGCAAAACTGCTTGATTATTTAGCGCTCTATTCTGCCTCCGAACAAAACCGGAACTGAGAGCTAGGCATAATTTTCTCTTTCATTCAGGGCCCAAACAACAGACTGCAAGAACTTAATTTCTGGTCTCTTGACAGAGTTGAGGGCTGTCAGCTCTCAAGATTTTAAGCATTTCAGTCAAGTGATGGCAGGCGCTGTAGGCGTGGGGATTGTGCTGCCTTTCCTTTTGTTGGCTTTGTTGTAGTAACTGTAAGATGTCTTCATGTTCATAGACTGTCCTCGGAGAACATCTACAGGTGCTCCCTGGCTGTGACAATTCAGGACTGGCTCCAGGCCAAGAATCTCCAAGGGCCTCACTGGGAGTTGTTGCAGTCCTGGGGACTGCCCTGAGGAGATCAGCGAGCACCAAGGAGTACTTGGGAACTGTGCAGTGAGATGCTGCTTTGAGAGAGATGTGACCAGATTGAAAGAATGGCTGGTGACAAAGGCAACTTGAGACAAGGGGATCAAGGCTGTCCATGGTACCCTGGGGAGGACTTTGCAATTCATTAAAGGGCTTGAAAGAAGGGGAGCAGTGCAGTGGTGAGTGACATTCTAAGATGGCTCCCTCCTCCCTCCACCTCTACGCACACCTAGTAGGCCACAGTAACATCAGGTGAGTGGATTGTTCTGCCATAATTCAATTGTGTTAGATGGTCCAAGCGACTCTATAAAACGAAGACACAATCCAATGACCAGGGGACTTTACAGCTTGACGCTCCTCTGTCTGGCAACACCAGAGGAAATTCAAACTGTGGAATGTGAAAAGACCCAGTTCACCACTGCAGGCCTGAGGATGAAGGACCACAGGCCAGGGAGTGTGTATACAACCCGAGAGCTGAGAACAGGCACGCTTGACAAGTGAGGACATGAAGTAGGCTTGTAATTGTAAACACTCAAGCCTACCAGATACCCAAGTGAGTTTAGAGGCTGATTTTCCCACAAATCTCTAGACAAAAGCTCGAATAACTACACCTTGATTTCCACTATGGGTCTATCTGAGCAGCAAACCTAGCTATCCCTCACTAGACTTCTGGCCTACTTCTGACCTGCTGAACTAGGGACATCTAAAGAACTATGACGAATCAATTGCTATTCTTGCAAGCATCTAACCTTGTACATGGGCATGCACCACCACAACTGGCAATATGTTATTTTTTAATAGCAGTTTCATATTCATATCAAAACTGAATGAAAAATACACAGAGGTGCCCTAAATCCCCTGCCCCACATGCAAAGCCACATCCAAGTCCCCAGGGTGGTATGTTGGCACATCGTTATTACCTAAGTCTACAGTTTAGATTAAGGGTCATATCGATACTGTGCATGATATAAATTTAGACAAATGTCATGTATCTGCCATTATAGATTCATCCTGAATAACCACACTGCCCGAAACATGTGCTATGTTCCAGCTACTCCTCTGGAAACCACTGAGTATTGCTGCTGTTATTATTTTTATTCTTTTTTGTGTGTGTGTCTCCCATAGTTTTGCCTTTTCTGAAATGTCACCTTCTTGGAATCGCATAGTATCTGGCCTTTTCAAATTTATTTTTCACTTAGTGATGCTCCTCCACATCTTCTGTAGTTGATAACATATTTCTTTTAAAAGATGAATAATGCTTTATAATCTAGTTGTACTTGTGGAAAGACATTTCGGTCACTTTCAAGTCTGGACACTAAAGAATAAGGTTGTTCCTTCCAGGCAGTTGGTGGCACATGATTTAATCCCGGAACTTGGGAGGCAGAGGCAGGTGGATCTCTGAGTTGGAGGTGGTCTACAGAGCAAGTTCCAGGACAGCCAGGATTATACAGAGAAACCCTGTCTTGAAAAACAAAAACAAAAAGAATAAGGTTGTTCCATAGCCAGGTGGTGGCGCACACCTTTAATCCCAGCACTCAGGAGGCAGAGGCAGGGGGATCTCTATGAGTCTGAGGCCAACTGGATCTACAGAGGGAGTTCCACGACAGCCAGGGCTATAGAGTGAGACCCTGTCTCAAATAAACCAAAACAAGTGAAGAGAAAATTTATTGTGGCAGTTTTCACTCCCACCAGTGTGAATCCCCAATTCACCACACCTTCACCAGCATTTGGCATTGCCAGTTGGGTCATCCTAATAGGAGTCTAGTCGCCTCTCATGGTTATTGTCTCTCCCAGTGTGGTGTAGATCATGAGGCACTGGCTCATATATATCTGGACCATTTATGGGAACTATTGAGCTTATGTTCAAATCATTTGTCCACATACTGCTTGGGTTCTGGTGGGCTACCAAGTCTTGTTAGATCTTCATGTATTTTGGATAACTGTCCTTTGCTACATTGTCTGTTGCAAGTATTTTCTCCTTGCCTGTAGCTTGCCTTCTAATTTCCCAGACACCACCTTTCCCAGGACAGGAGTTTCGCATTTTAATGAAGCCTGACTTGTCAATGTCTGTTTCATGGACTTGTACCTTAGGTAAACTGTCCAGAAAGTCATCCTGAAGGTTAGCAAGGATTCTCTCATCTCTTATTTTCTAGGAGTTTGATAGTTGTGTGTACTATCTCTAGGCCTATGAGCAATTTTGAGTTCATTTTCATAGTAGATATAAATTCTGTGTTTAGATTTATTTTTGTATGTGGTGTCCAGTGATGCTGGCACCATTGTTGAAGCACCAATTTTTTTCCATTCCCGTACCAACTTTTATTGGAAGCTGACTGCCAATATGTTAATGCACAATTGTTCCTACCAATAATAATAAATCTCCCTAGGACCTATGATGTGGTCGTTTCACATAAAGACTAAGCGATAGTGTTGTTTTTATTCATTCCTCTCGGAATTGCTCTGGGAGCTGAATTAGTATCATGGCTTCATTTACAGATAAAAAGCTGAAATGATGCAAAAGAGGAAAGCTGCCTTGCTCACCCACGGCGGGGTGAGCACCCACATCTGCTGACCTGAACCACTGCCGTCTGCTGAGCTCCTACTGTGTGAGCGCTACCTCTTCTCACTGATATTTGGAAAGCAATAAACAGACTGCACACTGGAGCCATTTGGTCTTACAAAGGAAATGGCCAAGGAGTCTAATTTTCAAAAGTAATCTTCTTAGGACTGGAGAGATGGCTCAGTGGTTAAGAGTACTGACTGTCTTAGGAGGAAAGCAGAGCTCACACCCCAGCATCCATATCAGGTAGCTCACAAACATCAGTAACGGCAGCTCTATGAGATCTGACACCCTCTTCTGACCTCCGTAAACACCTACACAAAATATTGTTATAAATATAGTAACTAATAATTGTAATAATTAATAATATGGAACTGGACAGATGGCTCAACTGTTAAAAGAGCTTGTCATCCTCCCAGGATCCAAGCTCAGATCCCAGCACCCACAACTGTCAGTTCAGAACCACCACCTCTAACTCCAGCTCCTAGGGATCCAGTGCCCTCTTCTGGTTCTGCCCACATACATGGCATACACTCAGACAGATAAACACACATACATACACATAAATAAAAATTTTTTAATGAAATAAAAATTCTTTTAAAATAATGATGATGATGATCTTCCATAAAACAAACTGAGACAGAATCTTGAGTTCATCACAAGGACTGCAAAGACAATAATAGTTACAAAAGACCACATTCCTCTTTAGAAATGGGAACCTCTCATAGTATCAAGTGTTGTACCATGAAAACATAATAAGTAATGCTTACCTTCTGGCCCTTCATGTTCTAAGCTGTGAGCCTGGATTAGAGGTGAAGGTAGTGCACATCTCCGCCAGCTATTCTCAATCCTCTGCACAGAGTTCTCCAATAAAGTGAAAAAAGAAAAAATTCTTGAGTTGTGGGGAATTTGGACTAAGCAAACACATGGTAATTTCAGAATCAAAGATGGCACAAAGCCACTTCGGTGGCACAAATTTAAATATCAGTTAAGCATCTTAAATGCAGGTAAAGGTCTCTTCCCAAAACGCTTGGGAATCAGAATGGTTTGGAATTTTAGACTTTCTTCAGCTTTTTTAAGATGTACATGTGCAGAATGAGATCTCGTGAGTCTCGGGTCTAAGCATGAAATTCAGCTGTTTCATATGTACCTTCTAGGCTTAGCCTGAAGGTCATTTCTTTCTTACTGTGTATGAATGTTTTCCTGCATGCATTTATACGCATCCCAAATGTGTAGTGCCTCTAAAGGCCAGAAGAGGGCAGTGGCTCCCCTGGGGCTAGACCTATCAAAGGTTGTGAGCCACTGTATGGGAGCTGTAAACTGAATGCAAAGTTCTCTTGCTCCTAACTGCTGATCCATTGTGTCTCTAGCCCCCTGAAGGCAAGATTACACAATAATTCAAGTGTCAGGCATAAAGTTGTAAGGGTGTGCAGTGGGCATTCAGTCAATGCCTGCTTACTCACCTACAGTCAATACAGAGATCAGCAACAGGAATGAAGTCTTTAGCTCTGTACTTCTTAGAAGTTCACATTTATGTTGGGCTCCTTAAGTCAGGAAAACACTATGACCTTTGCTTTTCCTCTGAACAAATGAGTGTGCAACTGCAGGGCTCCTCACACGCTGGTCTCTTCTAAATTAAGGCAAGTGTCATAGATACCTTCGGACGTGTGTGAGGGTGGAAAGAAAGAGAGAGGGGTTTTCTACGTATCCCAGGTTTTACCCCAAACTGCCCTCAGACTCATGGCAATCCTAGCCATGAGTGCAGGATTACACTATGTACCACCATGGCCAGCTGCTACCTCCGTTTGTTTTATGTAAGTATTTTCTTCAGTGTGCCCTCGAGAAAGTTCACTAGACAGTATCTCTGTGTGATGCGTCTGCCATCTAGTAGTAAGACATGTGGGAGGCTAGAGATAAACGAGTTCAACATATTCTTCTGGGTTAGGACATTTTACAGTCTTTAATGTTTAAATGCCCATCACAAACTACTCAAAAGATAGTGTGCCATGAGATGCTGAGCAGAGTTCATGGAGTTTTGCTGTGCTGCTCTGGATAGCACATATCCTTAAGAACAATTCAAAGACATGCCAAATGTAGATGGGCACCTCATGGCGGCTGTTCTCTGGGTTTGGCCAGCTGTGGATTTCTGCAATGGTCTCCATCTGCTGCAAAGAGGTGCTCTCCTTCACCTTTCTTTGATGAGGGGTGAGAACTACTAATCCATTGTAATGAGCATAGTAAAAAAAATGCCTTTTAGACATGTAAAAATAGCTTAGTCGGGATCCCCCCTACACCCGAGGCTGTATCTGTTGTATATAGTGACATCACTCACTCAAGATACATCAACACAGCCCTAGACCCCATGACGGCCAGTATATTAGCAGAGAGCAAGAGCAATGCTCTCTGCTTTGCACATCTGGAGAGACACCATCTTGATCTGTCCTGTAACTAGGCAATCTCCCCTAGGATCCTGACCCTCGACTCAGACTTCTATTAGAGAGTGGAGCTGACCTTTAGCTAAGATCCATTACACACAGATGAGCAGCCTTGGGGAGACAGACTTAGGACCATAGTTACGAGTTTGGAGTGTGAACTTTGTATAACAACCATCAGCATTATAAAATACAACTTTTGTTATACTAACTACCTTCTTGCTCATGACATCTGTGAATATAGGGATAGGTGTTTAGAATGCAGCTGGAAATTACACTCGTTTATCAAAGACTCAAGGAATATCACAGAAGAGGGGATGGAAAACTATAAGAGTCAGAGGACAATGACTCCTGCTGTGAGACAGTTACTATCTTCTAGATGTGAAAGACAGATGCACCCACGGAATCTCAACAATATGGTTGCCTAATAAGCTGCACAATGACACCACCAATTGACAAGATGGGGGAAAACATCTCAAAAGGTCTCACCCCTAGGTATAGACAGAGCTGTAGACAGGGGCTGCTGAGAAAGAATTGATCTTCTCCAGCAACAGCCTCTTTGACAGGGTATCCAATCCCAAGTGATCATGTCTAAACACATATACATATGAGCAACACTAAATGGACTCCATAAACATGTGTGTGTGTGTGTGAGAGAGAGAGAGAGAGAGAGAGAGAGAGAGAGAGAGAGAGAGAGAGAATAATAAAATAAGGATGAATTTGAGAGGGAGGTGGGATGACATGGGAAGAGCTGGAGGGTGAGGGTGCAGTGAAAATTATGTAAACACAGTGCTCAGGTATGAATTCTAAACTAAATAAATAGTAAAAGTGGGGAGGGGTGGAGAGAAGGCTAGCAGTTAAGAGCACTCACTGGCTGTTCTTCCAGAGGACCAGGGTTCAATTCCAGCATCCACATAGCCACTCACAACCATATGTAACTCCAGTTCCAGAAGATCTGAGGCCATCTTCTGGCCTCTGTGGGCATTACACACATGTGGTGCACAGACATACACGCAGTTAAAACACCCATACACATAAAATAAAGATAAATTTAAAAAAAAAAGTACCCTGAAAGATATTCTTCCTAGTGTGACCATAGAAGGTCACACTACATAAGCCATAGTTTTTGGCACAGCACATACACATTTTGAACACCCATTCCCAAAGACAGAATCAAAATGGCCAGGAGTAGAGCACTGATATCTTTAGGGGTTACACAAAGATTTGATGTCCGGTCAGTATGGGGAACAATGGTTGTGTCCTGAAGATGCCATCCATTCTAGGCTTGACACTTGATTTGACATAAAAATTTTCGCTTCACAGTAAATGGAGTCACATCCACTCCTCCTTGAGGCCCATACACACTTAGTTATCTCGCGCCCTGGACCTGTAGGTTGTTCTTTAGTGACAGGGTCCTGAGAGAAAGGACCAAGAGATCAGGAGACAAAGAGGACAGAAGGTAGAGAAGGTAAAAAAGTTTGGGATTGAGAGGTCTTATACCAGCTACATCTTATGCCAAGCACGCTTACTAAGTACAACATGTTACATTCTGTTTCCAGGGGAGAAATGGGACAGAGTCAGCAGAATCAATCATACAATGCGACAGAGTCAGCAAGAGCTGAATCAAGCACAATGTTGCACAAGAGGAGCAAAGGGCATCTTAAGAATTTTACAGATTAAGTACGTGCCAGCCTTGGGTCTGATAACCACAGCCCCACATGGTGGGAAGAATTGGGGTCTCAGGATCTGAAGTCCCAGCTCCCCTGCGGCCCTGGCCCTAGGCTGTTATTAACTCTACCAATCATATTCCTAGTTGTTGAGAAGGAGGTATACTCCTTTTCCTTGTATCCGGACCTCAGGGGAAAGCTTGGCTGATCAGTCTAGCCCTCAACAGATCACCTTTTTTACTTTTAAAGCCAGATGAGTTTATTCATGTCGGAATGTCCAAGAGACTTCTGTGTCCCCTAAACCAACTAACACCTTCTAGCATCACTAAAACAATCAACCTAAGTACCTGGATCATAATATGTGATGAATGTTGAAGAATGTGAAACAGGTTAAATCCCCAATATGTGTGCAATAAATCTCTGGTCATCTTGGAGGGGAAATCTATACAACTAGAGAGGGAAAAAATTATACAGGTAATTTTGATATGTTCCCCAGTTTCTGGAATAGAGGGGCCTCCAGTCAATAACATACATGGAAGGTTAACATGGGCAGTGAGTCCAAACATAAAAGGATGTCCATGTTATAGTTATTTACCTTCTCCAAAAGTCCCATAAAAGATCACATTGTCCAGGGCTGTGGATACCAGTCAAGGGTCAAGATAAAAACAGGAAGCAGCCAGTGAGGGGATTTTAGGAAGCTGTCTTCATCCAGGTGGGCATCTCCAGGACAAGCTGACCAGCACCTCAGGTTGCCCACTCAGAGGCATAGAGAGTTCTTTAGAAAGGATGCATTTCCCTTGCCACCCAAGAGAAAATTCCATTCTGAAACCAGGTGCCAAATTTTCATAACATGCTGGGAAACATCCATCCAACAGAGGCAAAGACTGGAAAACCCAAGTGATGAATGAGTGATGGTGATTAATAAACCGTACCATTGATCCCTCCTGGTCCTCAAGGCCATAAAAGTGTTATGGCCTACACAGATGAGAAGGGAACATCCATGCTGACCCACCAGTGACAAACAAATAGAAATGGTGGCTCATATCCCAGTATACTTAAGGGGAGTAGGTACAGGACACCACATAACAAACATCCAAATGACCAGCTAAACCAGTCTGTTACTTTTAACTATTATGTAATATTTTAATAGCCAGATCATATTAAATAAACTTAGATTTTTATATGTGTGTGTGTAAAGATATATTATCTTTATAGTCAGTTTTGTAATTGTTAGTCTTAGACCTTAGAAACTTCAATATTATATAAACATATTATCTTTGTTTTTTCCTTTATAGACCTTATATGCTTATACCATCCTCTATATGTTTTAAATAACTTATTTAAACCTTTAAAACTTATAATACTCATAGATTTTTTATCATGACTGACTCTTCCTCCTGCCTCTCTCTTCCCCATTACCACACTTGCCCACCGATGTGATCCAAGGTAATCTTCACAAACAAGAATTGTCAGCCATATCTGCAACATCTACACAGGACAAAATGTGCATGGGTTTTGCAGACTGGGATGTGATCATCTGTGGGGCTCTTTTTGTTCAGAACACTGAAACAAATGTTTCTTAACTCATCTAAAACAGATATTTATATTCTTACTCTCTGAAATATAACAGGCACATTTAGATGCCACCAGCAACAACAATACCAAGACATCAGCGTTAATAAATATACTTTCCAACAGGTAATAAGATAATTTCATAAGAATTTTAATTTGAAGATTCATAGGCAAGCAAAAGGGAGTGAACAATATGGTTCTCAGAGCCAAGCACAGGGAATTAAGTAGGACACTAAATTCAGAAAGTGCCAAAAGTTAAGGTTGTCATGGCAACATGAACTCAGCAACACAGCGAAACCTGCTCATCAAAAGTATACACTCAACATGGCTTTGCAAAATTATGGTCTGCTGAAAGAGCGGCTTTCACTCAACGATAACAGCCCTTCACAAACTCTGAGTGAACCGAAGATAGGCTGACCAACAAAGTTTGGTTTCTTTAAATATTTGGATAGCCTCTACTTATGTGAAATCGGTAAGACACTAATCTAAGTTCTGGGGGGTGGGGGATGAAAAGAAGGAACCAGTTGTCATTTCTGCTGCCAAGGGGGTTTCCATCCTGACTAAAAGCATTCAAGTAAATGGTGGAAGGGAAAATCTGCTGAGAGGAAGATATTAGTCTAGCCTTTAGGGGAGAATGGTAAGACTTTTAGGAGAGACAACGGTTTCCTGGATCAAACAGCACTTGAGATGGGTTTCAAGGCTGGGTGGAATATTTGCAAGAACACGGTACGTTGGGTTTGGTTAGTTCGCTAGTTAAAGTTCAAAGTCTGATAAGAGTAAGATGTGGAGGGGAACCATTGTTGTTTGGTCAAAGGAAGGTTATAGGGAAGAGTCCGCTGTTGGAAACAATGCATTTCTGCCCCTTCCAAAGCAGGGCCCTGTGACCATAGGTGCTGATGCACTGAGCACACAGCAGCATGGCCAGTGTGGATATCTAATAAATGGAACGGATCAGTCTTACCTCACTCTGCTGTACTGAGTCCTTGTGTGGCTTTTCCAAGCCTCTTACTGCTCATGTCCCTTCATGGCCATTTGCCTTCTCGTCCCTTGCTCCTCCTGAAAGGCAAGACAGACTTCTAGAAGTTCTCAGCAAATGTAACTGAGAACCAGAGGTAAACTTCTCAAAGTTACATGAAAAAGTAGTGACTCAGAGAATTAAATGCCTCCATAACTAAGAAGTCTAGCCGGCCTTTAATCCCAGTATTCTGGAGGCAGAGGCAGGCGGATCTCTGTGAGTTCACGGCCAGCCTGGTCTGCAAGAGCTAGCTCCAGGACAGGCTCCAAAGCCACAGAGAAAGCCAGTCTCGAAAAACAAAACAAGAAAAGAAGTCTAAGGTATTTGCTTCAATTTTGAACTTTCCAGTGTGCATTCCAGTTGCTTCTTAGAATGTTACACTATCTCACGGCTATAGCTCCTGTCTTGCTCAACTTCCCATCCTTAGAATGTGACTAGCAGCTGACACAGAGCAAGTTCTGCTGAATAAGAAACAGAGTAAGGCAGCCGCTTCAGGAGGCAAAAAGGTTTTCTTTGTGCACAGTGGCATCTATTGTACAACCTGTTCAGAAAATGGTTGCTAAGTTTACTTATCATGTAGTCATTTACAATAATGAAAACAGAAATGAACTTCAGGATGTTCTTTCTTCATAGAAATGCCTGCTTTATATCTTTCCCTTTTATCTGTTCTGCCCAAAACTTGTTCCCAGCAAGGTTGATAAAATTATCTCTGATCTTGCTAGGATACTTGAAGGAGAAGATAATATTCTAGAAATCCTTGCCAACCACATTTTCATCACCCATGCGTAGCCCAGAGATCTCACATAAAATGTCTACCTAACCGTGACACTGCAGGACCCCACCAGCATTGTGTCTGGGGGTGTGGGGGCTTCTTCCAGGAGCTTAACTCTGTTTACCAAGGTTAGAGCTGTCCTTTCTCCTGTCATCATCAACGGGGACACCAGCACCCTTGGTGCTACTTGAGCTAAGAGCCGACCATTTGCTATGAGGTGACTGTTTTTCCTCACCCAGAGCCCCATCTCCTTTTCTTTCCTTTAACCCTGTGACTTCACATGTTTTCCCAGTACTTTTTCTCCAAGCTCTGTTACGTTAAATGTTCCTCGTGAGACTAGTTACCTGCTATTTCTGCCTGGTCCTCCTGGTTTCATTTCGCAGTGTTGGAAAGATCACCAACGTCTCTTCAAAACCACCAGCTCAAAGTTTTCTGGTCACATGGAATTCACCCTCCATCCACAGGCAAGATACCAAATTGTTGACCAAATTTTGTCAATGTTTGCCATAACTATTTTTTCCTAACTATCACTCCCTTCTCTCACTGGCTATAGCTTCCTTGTATTTTCCTGGCCCTTTTTTCTGACAAAGGCAATGTTCGGATTTAAACAGACAATTTCACTCTTTAAACATAACGAGTCAGGTTGGGAGTCTTCAGTGTGTGTCCCGTCAAGAACCCAGATAGTTCATGAGATGGCTAAATGGCATGGGAAACAAGGAGGTCAGGCTGAAGAGAACACACAGCCCACAGAGAGAAGGAGAGGGGCTGTGAGACATCACAAGCCAGAGATGACTCATTCTGTTATTCCTCGTTTTGCTGACAATATGGGTGACATGGGGATCCACTTCTGATTTCCAGTGGAACAGTAGAGAGGTTTGATTTTTCAGAGGCTCCTGGGAGCTGCTGGGTGAAGGGAGATGGTGGACAAGCAAGATTGCCATCAGCAATGGCTACAGTCCTGGAAAGCGTGGACTAGAGGAACCCAGAGGGCAGAAGCAGAGTTTCTGTATACATACTGTCTGTCGGGTCTTTCTTCTTGATGGTCTTCCCATACTCTGTCTTTTGCATTTCTTCTGCTTCTGAAGTCATTTTTAAAAAGTTCCTAAGAGCTGTGACGTCTGTTGTCTTAGCCACTCTGGAGCCCAGGAACTAAAGGCTGGCCTGGGCAAACAGCAAGCTCTCATCTCTAAAACAAAATTTTTTTCATTCCTTGGAGCCATACAAAGAAGATGTACTATCAGGAAACAGAGCCAAGGCAGCTTTCAATATGTATACAGAATGTCTGCCTGTGTGTGTTCTCTCCATCTGCTCCAGCCTGACCTTGTTCAAATGCCACCTCGCCATCTCATAGGCAGCCCCTACTTAGACTCTCGCTAGAACACAAGACTCCTCATGGTCCCTGCTTTCCGTTCTTTCTTGGTGCCCAGGTTCACTTCTTTGCTGACCAGCCATCTCTGCTCGCTGAAAATCGTTGTCCTGACGGCAGTCGTCGTTTCTTGCTCAGTCACAAAAGCAGTTCACTCACCGGCCGCACTTTGTCAATGTTCCTGACTGCAGAGTTCATTCTACCCAACACAGCTACCGCAGACAGAAAGTGCAGGTCTCATTTATGCCGGGTCTACTCACAAGTCCAGAACCTTGCTGTCTGTAAAGTCACAGTGCGTTTGGAACCTAAAAGGTGCCTGAGACACCAAACACAAGTAGAATTACAGCCTATGCTCCCAGGCTTCCAGCAATGAAAGCTGGAAGCAAAAGAGACGCTTTTGTGTACAGCAAAACAAGCGCCTTGGAGTAAAAGCTATTCCTAGCGGCCTCACACTTGCAAATCCCAGCATCTTATAAAGAGAGCATTTTCTATAGTTGATATGATATAACAATTGAAGGCCTCGCAGCTTATAGAAGCACCTGACTACAGCACTTAATTCAGGAATCCAGAGAGTTGAAAACGAGCTCTTAAGTTCGGAGCCCTGAGATCTTGGATTTGTCTGAAGCGGTTTTTGACCCATCTTAGAGAATAAATTAGAGTGTGGACTTTGCTGAAGGGCCGGCCGTGTTCTGAAGCGTTTGTCGCCTGCATGGGGCCTCCTGAAGTGGCTGGGATGAGCAGGGGCAACGGCTGCGCCTGGGCGGCCTTGAGCAGAGCGGAGCACTCTGCACGGCGGCGCCCGCCGGAGTAAACAGATGGGGCTTCCGAGCGCCCCAAGGCAAACAGACCGGCTCTGCTGGACCGCGCGGGCCAGCATTCCAGAGGCCCGCTGTCCCCTGCACAAAGCGCTGCTTCCCCGACTTCAAACCTTCCACACCTTGATCTCCAGCACCGTGAAGAAATCGGAGGGAAGAAGCGGAGTCCCCCAGGGACCCCCCATTTCAGTCCTGTTCGGTTGTACAGATAAAAGCCAGCACCTGAACCAGCTAGCTTGCCCAGGTTCCCACAGCCTTCCCGGTGAAACTGTTCAAGGGTAAAGATGGAGAGACCCAAGGGGGTGGGAGTTCTCAAGTTATCCCCGCTGTGGGAACAGTTGGCCGGCTGATAGAGTTCAAGCACCAACTTCACCTGATACTGTAAAAAAGGAAGTTCCATTAAGATGTTCTTCTGTTTGCTATCCGAGCGGTGCCACTCTGCCTACAACATAATCTCCGGACTCCATTAACTTATTGCTCTGGTGGTCCCACGTTTGAAAAACAAAAAAAGAAGAAGAAGAAGTTTCGATTTTAAGTACCCGACTAAACATTAAAATTGTTTCCTTCAGCGTTTTCATCATAGCAACAAATAAATAGAAAACAGCATCCATCAGCAGCGCCCCTTGAGAACACTGTGTCTGTCACCAACAGGGAAGCATGGGCACACGTGGAAGACGCCCGTGGCAGAGTAAAACTCAGATGGGAGCGACAGAGGCATATCAGTGAGGTCTCCTTTTGTTTAAAGAGATGTGAATTTGTCTTATTTTTAGAGAAATCTCTGAGAGGATATCTACAAGCTACCCTGAGGGGATTGGGGGGGGGGTATTTCCTGTTTTATGCACTCCTGTGTAAAATAAAATCTTGCAACAAGCATCTCATATTTACACAAACAAAAACCCATGTTCAGAAGTGTGTGGGTGTATGACAGAGAGAGAGAGAGAGAGAGAGAGAGAGAGAGAGAGAGAGAGAGAGTTCCCTAAGCACAAAGAACTCCAATGTAACAAGTAATGGATAGCAATAATTAACTTGATATTAATTATATCTATAAAACAGATCATAGTGGGCCTTTTGCCACTTCCTAAGAGGTTCATGATCCTAAAACTAGAAAACTGAGGTCATTTACAGGAAATTGGCCTCCTTACTTCTGAGGCCACCATCTACTGTTGAGTCCAGTTGTCCAGGCTAGAGAAAGAGTGACAGCAGAGCCAACCACACAGGATGGACAGTGACTCCAGGTGAGAACTGTAGAGGGCAGAAGAGTCGCTCTCCACACACAGCCTCTCCACAGCCCAGCCTCTCCACACACAGCCTCTCCACAGCCCAGCCTCTCCACACACAGTCCAGCTTCTCCACATTATTCAGGCTTCTCCACAGCCCTCTACCCAATCTCTCCTCAGTTCTGGTCTTGATACCTAACCCCTTTCTTATTTGATCTCTGTGATGGGGCAGCTGGTTGTAAATTACCTAATCTGCTGGAAAGGAGGGAGGGAGGGAGGGAGGGAGGGAAGGAGGGAGGGAAGGACAGTGTTCAGTTCCAGGGCCTATTGACCCTCTGAGATCACTTGGGAAAAATCACATGAGACGCACGTTACACCGCCACACCTGACTTTTCAAAACACAGTCTACAAGGAAAATAACTTTAATAAAGAAACTAAAACACTCTTTTCTCTCTGACAGAACTCGCTAACTGGCCACTCTACTGAGAAAGGACAAAATACCAGGGTTAGCCTATTTTTGGTTCCAGTGCGCTTGCAGCACTCACTGGGGAGGATAAATTTAAATGAACATTTCTCTGCTGCCATCTTGTGGATTATGTAGGAAATGCATGCAAAGCCCAGGAGTAGTCAAATGTCAAGATCTTGCCAATAAAACTACACCAGGAAAAAAAAAAGTCTTTTGGATTATTTAAAGTCGTTTGACAGAATAAATAATAAATTAACGTATGTAGAATACCATCTATAACGTATTAACCTCCTCCCAAAATAAGGTTTAGGGCTGCCAGCGAGTTGGCTCAGTGGGTAACAAACATTGCTGCCAAGATTAATTGCCTGAAACGGTAGAAGATGAACTCCCACAAGCTGTCCTTTGACCTCACTGTGCAAACTGTGGCATACACACACACACATGCATGCACACGTGTGCACACACACACAAGTATGTACGTGATGGAGAACTACAGACGACGCCCAGAACTGTTCTTTTTTTCTCTTCGCTTCCCCTTCACAGTAAATCTGGAAAGCATAGACTTTTCCCACTTGAGAGAAATTTAGCAGAGTCTTTGTGGGAAGCTTCGAGTTTGGTCTTCACAGTCCCATGAATGAGAGATGAGATCGTGTTCCACACAGTGTCACATGACCATACCTTCCCTTACTCAGGCACGCCATCAAGAAAGCTGGAAGAGTGGGACACTGCTCCGTTTCTAATCCAGATGGCTCAGTGGAGGAAGAAGGATCTTCTGAGGTGATCCTGCTCTCGAGGATTCTACTTCTCTGCTAGGCTCCATATGATAAATACATAGACAATTAGCTAAACCCAAGAGAGGTCTGGGGGGCGGGGGGGACACCAAGTTAAATTAAAATTTCAGATAAACAACAACTGAACACATTTATATGAAACATATCTTTGTTATTCACCTGAAATTTAAGTTTCTAATGAATGTCTTATACTTTATCCAAAATCCTAATCTTTCTCTCCCAATTGCATTGCCAATTGAAGAAAATTGACATCTCACCCAGAGAAAAATAAATAAATTGGTTATTCTCTTTAACATAAACCTATTAGGCTTTAATAACTACAATAAAAATAGAACAAAAATACTTGAGTAATAGACATTCCGTATATTATGAAAAGAAGTAATGAAAGCTGTAATAAGAATATAAGTGAAGGTCAGGGGGAGCCATTCAGTTTAGCATACAGATTCCTCCTGAATGTCTCTGCAGACAACACCACACTAGACTTGAGCAGAAAGAACAAGATGGAACCCTGGTCCGCAGGAGATCACAGTTCAACAGAACGAAAAATCAGAGAAACTGAAGCATATGGTATAAACCAAGATACAGGAAAAAGGATGTCAGGCCTCTTCTCTGTTTCCCACCCTCATTATATATATATCGTTCAACTTTCTCTCTACAGTAAAAGACCTGAGACAATTCGCTTATAAAGAAAAAAGGTTTGTTTTAGCTCTGGTTCTGAAAGTTCTCAACCAAGATCAAATTGCTCAAAATAATGGCAATGCATCACGCTGGAGGCACTCGGTGAAGCAAACTTTGTACCACCATCTGGGAAGCAAGGAAAGAAAAGATTAGAAGAGGCCACTTTCCCATAGCACCTCCCACGGCCACCCACCCACCACCACTCCGCCCCTGGGGATCATACTTTTAACATGTAACCTTTTGGGAAGCTTTTTATATTAGTAGTGGTACTGCTAGGCATTGAACCCAGGACCCTACAAACGCTAAGTACACAATTTACCCCTGATCTCCACCCCAGCCCCCGTCCTTGGTAAACAGAAATATATATATATATATATATATATATATCCATTGCCTGAAAAATAATAATTTGTCAAAACTGAGAGCAACTAGAGAGAGCTTGCCCAAGCCTTCTTGCTTTGTGAAAGAGGTCACAGCCCCAGAGTCAGTGGCCAGTTCCTGATCTACATTCCATCTAGAGTTTCTCCTGCATGCTGCCTCCCTAGGTGAGGTCTGACCATGAAAATGAACTAACCAATAGCCTAGTTTACAAATGATGCATAAATAAATTCATGTGTCCATGAACCAACACTGTTAAAGCAGTGTGAATTTTAAGAAGCAAGAACACTGCCTCGGTTGTAGCATAGATCAAAGTGCACATGAGTTGGGATAAACACAGTGAAAATGATTAACTTAGCAGGTAATGCTTCTAGCTTGTCAGCAAGTAAAGCCTACTCATTCCTCCCTTTGTCCTCATACAGCGGGTTCAAAGGCTAGCTAGTCTCTGGACTTGGTAACAAATTGATTGGGAAAGGTCACATTGTCTTGACACGGGGTTCACAGAATCAAAGAGCAAGGAAACTGAAACTCTGGGGCTACTCACTCGGGCCAAAAGTCCTTCCTTCCTCTACTTCTCTTAAAGAACAAAGCAGAGGCGTGAGAAAGAAAAAGAAGCAGGGATAATGACCAGACTGACAGAAGAAAAGGTTAATGACATTGAAGTTGCAGACTGAACCCAAGTCTTCGTTCTCTTCTGGTCCCTCCCTTCCCTAGACTCTCAGGAGTTCTTAGTGTGATGGGGGGAAAGTCTTGGCTCCCAGTTCCTAGCCACAGGTCATACTCCTGTGTGAACAGGGATAAGCTGGCCTCTTCAGACAGGAAAGCTGGCAGGACACTTCCTGGGAAATGTGGGTCAGTGAAGTCTCTGGCCTTCTCAGTCCTCCCAGGATCATGCAGGATACTTTCCATCATTGCTCCTCTCTATGTCACCCATCTCCCTGCCCCCACCCCATCTACAATAGATGATATAAGGGACCTGTGAAAAGACCATTCACAAGGCACTTGCTGGCTAGGTCCCATCTTACTGCCTTCCATTTCAGTAAAATGCCCAACAAGTGGGCACCAAAACACAAGTATCCAGAAAGATAAGTTCTCACGTTCTTCACAGGTAGGTGACTACAGTTCACTATTATTCTATCGAGAACTAACGGAGTTGTTGGCTGTCATGGTGCATCTCTTTAATCCCAGCACTAGGGAATCTGATGAAGGAGGATTGTGGCAATACATTTTTCTGAAAATATGTCTCACTTTGAAAGAGAAACTTTTGTTAGACCTTGCCACCAAATTAATACTACACCTTGAGATCATTTAAGACAATGTACTCAATCTGTCTTCCTACTGTGCACTCGATCTGTTCAATTTGACCTGCCTTTTAGAAACCGGCATAACCAACCTTACTATGCCTTGAATTTCCCATGCAATCACCCTTTGCAACCTAGCCTAATGCATAGCTTTCATGTTACTTTATATTCATGTCCTGACCCAGAACAGAGTGTGTGTGTGTGTGTGTGTGTGTGTATGTGTGTGTGTGCGCGCGCATAAACACTGTGGTAAAGATTGGCTGAATACAGCCACCAGGTTGAAAACAACATTAAACAAAACAAATATAGCATAAATATTAGAAGCAGCAATGTTTACACATGCTGGTGAATGCTGTCAATATAGGCTGATATCGTATTTGTAGTTCTGAGTGCTATTCTGGGTCAGCTGGGGTCAGCAAAAAAACTTCTTCCCTCATGAAACTTGTTAAAGAATTC
Organism: Ondatra zibethicus; assembly: GCA_004026605.1. Taxonomy (NCBI): domain Eukaryota; kingdom Metazoa; phylum Chordata; class Mammalia; order Rodentia; family Cricetidae; genus Ondatra; species Ondatra zibethicus. The sequence goes on along the minus strand of PVIU01008658.1, from coordinate 22,929 downwards.
TGTAAAAAAGCGTTCTCTATTCCTTTACCATGCCATGTTTTCTATGCTGCTCAATAAACATAGAACAAAACCCTTGTCAGGGACAAGCACAGATCAATCAGACACACAGGGCAGAGACAATGTCATGATAAACAGATTGGATAAGAACAGCAAACATTAGATACACACTACAGACTACAAACAGGCCAGTAAGCACAAACAACAGACAGCAGACACAGGAAGAGAAGTGGTGAACTCAAATTTGGTCTCGCTCTTAGCCAAACTACACTAAGAGGAAGCTTCTGTTAGCATTTCTTAATTTGGCAATGATGCATTTTGGTGTGCCCTCTGAGGTTTCTTTAATGTATTAATTGATGCAGAAGATAGTTCAAAGCCACACCAGTGTTAAAATAGAATAAAGAGTTCGAATGAACCTAATACAAAGAAATAACAGATGTTTGAGGAGATAAAACCACAAATGATCTTGACTTAATCATAGTTTTGACCTAAACATTTCATATTGTATACACAATATGAATGATCATACCACACCCCATAAATATGTACAACTATGTGACAGCAAAAATGTTCTTTTCCAGCTGGACAGTGGTGGCGCACGCCTTTAATCCCAGAACTGGGGAGACAGAGGCAGGTGGATCTCAGTGAGTTCAAGGTCAGCCTGGTCTACACAGTGAGTTCCAGGACTGCCAGCACTGTTATACCGAGAAATTTTGTCTCGAAAAACCAAAAAAAGGGGGGGCTGGAGAGATGGCTCAGTGGTTAAGAGCACTGACTGCTCTTCCAGAGGACCTGGGTTCAATTCCCAGCACCCACATGGCAGCTCACAACTGTCTGAAGATCCAGTTGCAGGGGATCTGACACCTTCACACCAATGCACATAAAATAAAAAGTTAAATAAACCATAAAAATATTAAAAAAAAAAGAAAAACCAAAAAAAGTAAATAAATGTTCTTTTCCTATTCTTTACACATCACTTGTACCCTGCTATTCTCTTTAGGGAGGGGGGTAAATAGAGCAGGTGGGAGAAAGGTAAAATGGAAGAGCAAGAAACCAGTGATTTGAGAGGGAGAGAGAGTGGGAAGGGTGGGACTCCTTACGTAGAGAGAGAGGGAAATACAGAAGAAGGAAGGAGGTGGGCAAAATAACAATAATATGTCTGAAAAAGCCACAAAGAGCCATACTATTGACTATTTACCTAACAGATAACCTATCTATGTAATTCTATATAGAAATATACTTACATAGTTTTAATGAACTTTTCTCATCTGGGCTGACAATGATCCCTCCAAGAGTCAAATACCACCGAAAAATTAAAAATAAAAGTACCAGATAGGAGATGCCCTCTTTTGAGTTGTTGGTCAGGGCTCTCCAAGAGACTCCCAACACATACAACCTATTGCTGTTGCCCTTGGTTACCCCTTAGCTCTGGAAGGTTGGTCCCTATTGCTAAAGACACCATGAACTTCAGAAACAGGTCCCAGAGACCCCCAAGCTGGAACTGACCTGAATGTCTCCTTCCTGAGAACAAACCTTCAAGGTACCAGAAGCTGCCATGCAAGCTTCCAAAGATGGAAGCAACCAAGAGTCCCACCCAGCTATGAAGCCTATGAACCACAACAATATGGCACGATAACCCTAAGAAAGCAGTAGCAGCATGCATCCCTTGGCTGAAACCAACAGCTCTCTAATTAGACTTAAGATCTACTCAAGAGGAAAAACAAGCCCGGTACTAGAAACCTAGCTAACCACCTTTGCTAATGAAGTCATGGTTATTGGAGGAAAATCTACAACCACCAATTAATACTAAACCAGCAGAATCCCTAACAGCAACCTATAAACATTTGTCCTTACCCCCACAGATAAGTGCCCATCTTCACCTTCCACCAAGGAAACTTTGCTTTTCACCACAACCATTATAGAAAACCACAATCAATCAAAACGCATAATTCCCAATGCCAGTGGATACATCTACAAAACACTCCTCCACCTAACTCTCAGGGAACATTTTGGAAAAGGGAGAGAAATGTTGCGAGAGCCAGAGTCAAGATTAGGCAGTTTGCTGCAAGATTGTATCTCCTGGTCATCTCAGATGCTACACCCAGACATTCTCCCCCACTTGACTGCTCAAACACGAACTGGACAAGGAGGACACGAGTGGACATGCCAGAGTGGAAGGGGAAAGGCCCAGATGGCCCCCACCCCACAAAGAGAACTACAGGCAACTGAGGAAAAGCTGGAAACAGGAGAGGTGACCTCCCACAGGGCAGGGCACAGCCATTGGCTGCCCGGTGCCAGTGAGCCAGTCCTGAATACAAATATCATTATACAGACTGAGCAGGTTAAATTTAGGAATATATTTGTGTATGCATCTCATGATGGTTTAAAAGAAAACGCCCTCAAAGGGAGTGGCACTATTAGAAAGTGTGGTTTTGTTGGAGGAAGTGTGTCACTGTGGGGGCGGGCTTTGAGGTCTGTTTTTCTCAAGTTTCACTCAATGTGACAGTCAGTCAACTTCCTGTTGCCTCTGAGTCAAGATGTAAGACCCTCAGATCCAACACTGCATCTACCCGCACACAGCCATGCTCCCCTTCATGATCATAATGAACCGAACCTCTGAAGCTGTAAGCGAGCCATCCTTAATGAAACGTTTTCTTTGTCAGAGTCTCTGCGGCCATGGTGTCTCTTTGCAGCAATAGAAACCCTAACTAAGACACATATGTGCATGCAATAACAATTAGTGAAATAAGAAGAAAGAATTTGAAGAAGAATCGGAGGGGCATATAACAGGGTGTGGAGGGGAAAGGAAAGGGAAAAACGTTGCAACTGTAATATCAAAAACAAAAAAGAAACAAAAAACTCTTTTCTTAAATCTTTTTTTAAATTTTTGGTTGTTTATTTTAGTGTATGAGTGTTTGGTTTGGATGTATGTGTGTGTGCCACAAGAGTGCCTGGTGCCCACAGAGATCAGAGAGGGTAATGAATACCAAGGAACTGGAGTTACAGACAATTGTGAGCAGTCATGCGGGTTCTGGGAAATGAACCTGGGTCCTCTGCGAGAAGAAGGTGCTCTAAACCACTGAGCCATATCTCCAGCCCCAAATATAATGTTCTAAAATCAAAAATGTTTTAAATTTTTAAATGGCCCATATTTGTCTATCTTTTGCTCCCTACATAGTTGAAATTTCCCAAATTCTATTCATGCAAAAAATATTTATGGCGTCTACCTGGGGCTCCTGCCCTCTCACTATTTGCACCCTGCTGCCCTCAGCCCTTATTCAGCTGCGGCTGAACCCACTGACAACACAAGCCTGGCTCCCTGGTCAGACAGCCTTTTCCCTGTAAAGAGTCATAGCCATAGCCAAAATCGGACATTTTCCAACTTCCCCTATGACCATAGAACTTCCTTTAGGAATGAGGCTATCAGAGTCAGTAAAGTACCGAAACTCTTGGTGGGATCCAGGGAGAGGCTTCACACATCCAGGAACTTCAGCTTGTTCAGGCTGAGGCTACTGCTGTCTTTCAATGGAGCTAAGGTAAGATGACGAGCTAAGATAAAGAACCAGATCCGAGCGGCAGTATTGAGGCTCAGTGTACAGTATGTCTGACGCAAGCCTAATGGCAACACCTTTTATTTTATGAGCAAAAGGGCCTTCTTTCCTTATTCAGTTTAAATTCAATTTCTCATCCCTTGTAATTGAATTAGTATACCTAGACATGGCAGAGACCATTGATGAAGCATGTGGCTCTAAAGAGTGTAGAATAGCCTAAAGATCAAAAATATGTTTTTCACAGAGGATATAAAAGGAAAACCGAGGGCTGGAGAGAAAGCTCGATGTGAGAACACCGGCTGTTTGTGCAAAGGACCCAAGTTTAATTCCCAGCACCCCGTCTGTTCCAGAGGTTTTGACTCCTTTGGGCCTCTAGGGGCCCCAGGCATGAACATGGTAAGCAGACATACATAAAGGCAAAGCAATCAACCATAGGCATAAAATAAAAATAAAATAATTTTTAAGGTGGAATGTCTCAGGAAATACATCATAAAGATGAAGCCATGGAAAATGAGAGACAGCTGGACAAGGGTCAGCTGGAGAAGACTAGTATTAGTAAGAGTTCTAGGGGGTAAAAAAAAAAGATGGTTACAGGAAGAAAATAGGAGGTTCTTAGAGCTGAAAAAGATGTGTTCAGGACGAAAGGCCACAGAAGATGGATGTCATATACCAAATGTGTACCTGTAAAACTGCAGGACTCCAAGGAAGAAATGAGGAACCTGTAACAGAGATGGGTTCCCTGTAAAAGAAGAGAAGTCAGAGTGAAGGGTTCTCAGAAGGCCTCTGAGGCTAGCAGGCCATGGCAGGAACTTCTGCAGGATAAAGTGGTACACCATACGGAATGGCAGAGCCATAAGAGAACAAAAGTGGAGCAGTATAACCGGGAGCTGCCAATCACAAGACCACGGCGCTGGGAGAACCTGATACATAAGAAACATGCTTTATGTATTTTGGAATTTTTTCTCATTAGGAATATGTAACTGAGGAAAGCTTTAGAAGCTTAACAGAAATGTCACATGCCAAATAGAAAGTGTTCAGTGGACATAGGATTGGTAAGGCAAAAATACATTTCCTTCTCCAGTGCTCTATTTTTAGGAAGAATAAAACAAGATCTTGACTCAAAAAATAAAAACAAGATAGACTGAAAGATGAACGGATGAATACATAGCTGGGTAACAGGTAGATAGACACATTTCCTAATTTAAATGATTAAATTCTAATTTAGAATCAACTTTTTAAAAAGCATATATGGTTATATTTTGCAATAATAGTTAACAGAACAAAATAAAAATCTTAAATCATATAATAAAATATTGACCAAAAGGAATGTCAATTGTAAGTAATTGTAAGAGACATGAAAGAATTAATAAAAGAAACAGAAGTTACTTTTAAGGAAAAAAATGATGTTACCATGCCTAGCAGATATATTATCTAGCATTATAAAAATATCCTATGCCGCACACACACACACAGAGGGAAACTTCAGGAGGGGGGCAAAAAGAAAATTAAGCATTTCTTTTCTTTTCAAAAGAAAGGAGTTTTGAGACAGTCTCATGTATTCCCATGAGAAAAAGCTTGTCTTTTTCTTTCTTCATGCTGAGATTATAAGTGCCTGTGTGCACACACATGCACAGGCATATACAAGGGCACACACATCTAAATATTTCTTTTTTAATATTATTTATTTATTATGTATACAATATTCTGTCTGTGTGTATGCCTACAGGCCAGAAGAGGGCACCAGACCCCATTAAAGATGGTTGTGAGCCACCATGTGGTTGCTGGGAATTGACCTCAGGACCTTTGGAAAGCAGGCAATGCTCTTAACCTCTGAGCCATCTCTCCAGCCCCTAAATATTTCTTTTTATATTGACTTTTTAAAAATTTTTTCATTCAATACATTTTGATCATATTCTTTGCTCTCCACCAGCTCTTCTTGGCTCCTCCCCACCTCCCTACCCAGTCAACTTTGTCCTCTCTCGAAAAGAAAGAAAGAAAGAAAGAAAGAAAGAAAGAAAGAAAGAAAGAAAGAAAGAAAGAAAGAAAGGAAAAGAAAATCAAACAAAAAGACAAAAACTACCAAAATAACAAAAATCACAAACACACACAGGAAAAGAAAGAAAGGAAGGGAGGAAAGAAAGAAAGAAAGAAAGAAAGAAAGAAAGAAAGAAAGAAAGAAAGAAAGAAAGAAAGAAAGAAAGAAAGAAAGAAAGAAAGAAAATCCATGAAGTCCTTCTTGTGTTGACCAACTACTCCTGGGCATGGGACTTTTCCTAGAATATGATTGATATACCCAGTATCAGTCTGTCTAGGGTTTCTATCACTGTGAAGAGACACCATGACCATGGCAGCTCTTATAAAGGAAAACATTTAATTGGGGTGACTTACAGTTTCAGAGGTTTAGTCCATTAATTCACAGTAGGACGTGGTGGCGTGCAGGCAGGCACAGCGCTGAAGAAGGAGCTGAGAGTTCTACATCTTGATCTGCAAGCAGCAGCAGGAGACCGTGTACTGGGCCTGGCTTGAGCACATATGAAACCTCAAAGCCTGCACCTGCAGTGACACACTTCCTCTAACAGAGCCACACCTACTCCAACAAGGCCACACCTCCTAATAGTGCCACTTCATGTGGTACATGCATTCACATGCATGAGTCTATGGGATCCATACCTGTTCAAACCGGTACATATTCCGTGAAGAAAACTGATTTTCTCTCTCCCAGCAGGTATCAGTTACAACCAGCTTCTTGGTAGAGGGTGGGACTGTGTACCCACTCCCCTTCTCTGAACTGCGAGCTTGTCTAGTTTGAACTCATATAGGTCTGGTGCATGTTATGAGTCTCTGTGAACTGACATGTGTAACAGTCCTGTACTTATCTAACATTTCTTATCCCCAAAAAATCCTGCTGGTCAAAAATTCAGAAGCAGCAAATGAGCTGAGTGGCTCTGACTCTGGCTTTTAGGGCTTCTCATGAGACAGCTGTCAAGAAATCAGCTTCGAGCCTTATTATGACTGAGGGACTTCTTGCAAGTTGGCTCACTCACACGACTGAACAAATTTGTTGCCGACTACTAGCAGGAAGCCTTAGTTGTTTGCCCTACAGACCTCCCCTCAAGCTTGTTCAAGTGTACCCATGACAGCCAGTTGTCTTCCTCCAAGAGAAAGCTAGACAGAAACACACAGCTTTTTCTGACCTAACTTTAGCAATCAGAGATAATTTTGCAACATTTTGCTGCTTATTCAGGGCAGTTCTGGGCAATGGGCGATACCCAGGGTGATCAGTGGAGGTGGTGCGGGCAGGGTGTGTGTAAGAGGAGGCTGGTCCCAGGGGGTACACGTAAATACTTCTTGACTAAGGTTAATAAGAAACAATAGAATTTTAAGTACGCTATTCAAAGTTCTGAAAGTTACAAGTTCCAAGAGAATAGGACATTGCTGTGACTTTGCATGGCCTTGGTTCTGGAACCCTGTCTAGGGACAGTAAGAGAAAGAAAGGGCAGACACTGAATAACAAAATAGACACAGAAGAAATAACAGACATGCCCACAGATAAGCTGGGGGTTGGGTGACCTGGCTCTGTGATGAAGAAGTCCAGATCTTTGGAAGCTTGTCATGTGTGTTAAAGGCTGATGAGCAAGGGGATGAGTTCCATGCTATACAGCTGAATCAAGAAGGTAGGTTTAGCTAAGGGCAGTAGGGTCAGTCTCTGTAGGGGAATAGCCTTGGGGTCATAAATACCTGGGGGAGAAAGCTACAGTGGATGTGTTATTCTTACACTATCAATATTTGTACTTGGGTCAGAGGAAGACTTTGTCATCTCCCTGAACCTTACCGACAAGGAGGCTTTGTCAAAATTTCCCATGAGTCTGAGGCTTCAACTCTTAACATGACTCTCTCATGTCAATGGCACACATCCACTCAGGAATTCATAGACTCAGGGCTTCCTCTACTCCCCAGAGGACCTAACAATGTAAGGAGTAAGATTTAAGAAAGAGACATGAAGAAGGAGGAAGCCATTCTTCATAAAGGAAACTGGCCGGGATAATCTAAAACAGATTCCTCCAGAAGCAGAGAAGCAAAAATACTCTTTAGTGGGTGGTGGCTACATTTAGAACTAAAAATAGACAAGTCAAGTAGTGATGTAATTTTGGAGAGTGGTACTAAGGATAAAGAAGAATGCTTTTATTTCCTAGTCAAAACTATGTGACATCACTTATCATTAACTGTGCACAAGTATGTCTTTGATCATAATGACTGCAAATGTAGAGTTTGTCTTCAGAACGCAAGTCTGCCTCTTTATATTGCATATGCTAATTGTAACTCCACAACAAAGTTCTGAACTTCAAAACACTGTGACTATGGAGCTGGGGAGGTGGCTCAATGGGGAACCTGTTTGTTGAATAAACAAAAGGACCTGAGTTTGGGTCCCTAAAACCCACATAAAAAGCCATAAAACTCTGCAACCTTTGTGCTAGAGAAGCAGAGAGGTGGATCCTGGAGCTTCCTGGCCATCCAGTCTACGCAATCAATAAGCTCTACGTTCAGTGAGAGACCCTAACTCAAAAGTAAGGTAGACATGGAGACTGGAGAAGTGGCTCAGTAGATAAGAGGACCATCTACTCTTCCAGGGGACCTGGGTTCAATGCCCAGAACCCACATGGCAAGTCACAACCATCCATATCTCTGGTTCCAGTGATCCAATCCTCTCTTCTGGCCCCTATGGGCACCAGACATACACATGATGCAGATATATATATATGCAAACAAAACATTCATAAACATAAAATTTTTAACCAGGCTGTAGTGGTGCATGCCTTTAATCCTATTTAATCCTAGTACTTGGTAGGCAGAGCTAGGAGGATCTCTGAGACCCAGGCCAGCCTGGTCTACAGAGAGAGTTGCTGGACAGTCAGAAATACACAGAGAAACCCTGTCTCAAAAAATATTTATGGTAGAGAGTAATAGAGCTAGACACCTGTGCTGGCTACTTTTATGTCAACTTGACCCAAGCTACAGTTCTCTGAAAGGAGGGAACCTCAATTGAGAAAATACCTCTGTAAGATCCAGCTATAAGGCATTTTCTTATTTAATGATTGATGGGGGAGGGCCCAGCCCATTGTGGATGGTGCCATCCCTAAGCTGGTGGTCCTGGGTTCTATAAGAAAATATGCTGAGCAAACCTTGGGAAGCAAGCCAGTAAGCAGCACCTCTCTATGACCTCTGCATCAGCTCCTGCCTCCAGATTCTTGCCCTGTTGGATTTCCTGAACTGACTTCCTTTGGTGATGAATAATGATATAAGAGTATAAGCCAAATAAACTCTTTCTTCTCCAAAAGGAAGGAAGGTTGGTTGAGCAAGCCATGAGCAGTAAGCCAGTAAGTAACACCCCTTCATGGCCTCTGCATCAGCTCTGGTCACCAGGTCACTGCCCTGTGGAGAGTAGGGCTGGCAGGAACATACCTCAACTTAATAAAGACTATATATGACACACTTGAAGCAACCACATTAAAATCAGACCTGAAACAAGGCTGTCCACCAGCTCCACTCCTTTTCAACAGTAAACCCTCTTTCTAAGTAGAACTTAAACGAAATTAAGATACTTGAGCTAACAGTGCTCACCACAAGGGCCATAGACCATCTAACAATAAGCCCAGCACCAGGCATGAGAAAACTCTCTTTTTAATGTTGGTCAGGGAAGTCCAAGGGACTTCCAAGACAATACAGTTATTTCTGTGGCCCTTGCTTGCCTCCCAAAGGTCAAAGTTAAGTCCCAACTGATGAAGTTGCCACGCACTTTGGACACAGGACTCAGAAAACTCAAGCTGGATCTGGCTTGAAAGCCTCCTCCCTGAGGATGAGCTTTCACTATCAGAAGATACTGTGCAAGCTTCTAAGGTGGGGGCCACTCAATAGTCCTACCTAGCTGTAATACTGTATGAGCCACAGCAAAGACCATCGTGGCAAGATACTTACTCCTAAAGGTATCTTGGCCCATCTTGGCACCAGTCAACAACTCTCTAATTGGACTTCTGCTCAACAGAAAGAAATCATGCCAAGTCCTAGAAACACAGCCAGCTCCCTGGGGCTAGTGAAGTCATGGATCTTAGAGGAGAATCCACCACCACTACTCTATTAAAGGAACATAACTCCTAGCTTCATCCTAATCACTTTTCCTTGTCTCCTTGTGAGTAGGTGTACCTTTAACCTCTCATCAAAGAAGCTTTTCTTTGTAGCAGACCATAACACACAAAAAAAATCACAGCTGGTGAAATATATAAGGGAAAAATTACTGTGAGGTGGTTCCTCTCCACAATGGACGTATCTATGGCATGACTCCAGCACTGAAGACTCGAGGAGCGCTGTGGAATAGGTCTGGAAAGAGTGTGAGAGCCAGGGTACTGAAAAGTGTGCTATGCAATTGTGCTTCCTAGAATAGACAGGGAAGCTACACCCATGATCCTTGACAATATGGCTGCCTAAACAAAACCTGAACAGGGACAATACCAATAACATGGTAACACGGAGGGAAGGGGGGATACCTCAAGAGGTTCCACCCCTAGACAAAGACTAAGGACTGTTGAGGGAGAATTAGTCTCTCCAGATCATCCAGAGACGATCCCACACACAGTTGGTTAAACCAAGCAGTCATCCCTGAAATCATGCACATACAAATGACACTGAGTGAACTCAGTAGATAGTGTCTATATGTTTATGCATCTCTATGTGTGGAACAATAATAAAGAGCAAGACGGCCATGAATTTGAGAGGGAGTAAGAGGAGGCATGGGAAAGGCTGGAGGGAGAAAAGGGAAAGGAGATATGATGTAATTATATTTTAATAAAAATTAAAAATTATTAAAAGAAAAATAATTGCTCTTATACAACATGTATAATAAAAACCCAGAGACAAATATAGGGGTTAAAACTGAAGATCGGAGAAGCAGAGCAATAAGTCATTAGAGAGACCTTTTATCTCGACCAATGTTCATAGTGAAGGGGCAATCCTCAGACTGCCTAGACTGCACTGTGTCTCCATCAAACCTCAGACTCCACACTCCAATGAGTTCCTGTCTCTTCCCTTTTATATTCCTTTCTCCACTCCAGCCATATCGCTCCTGTCTCCACCTCCCAAGCACTGGGATTAAGGGTGTGAGCCACCACCACCTGAATCTGTTTCTGGGTGGATTTTGTGTAGCCCAGGGTAGCCTTGACCTCACAGAGATCCCTCTGCCTCTTTCTCCCAAGTCCTGGGATTAAAAGTGTGTGCCACCATTCCCTGGCCTCTAGCGGCTTAGCTTTGCACTCTGATCTTAAGATAAGCTTTATTTATTAAAATACAAATAAAATGTAACTACACTCTTATTACTCTCTCACAAAATACTCTTAAAAATGAAAGCTTTTAGGGAAAGATTAAGTTCTTTAATTTGCGGTGTTCAAAGACTCTGATCATTTCAGAGCTTTAAAGAAACAAAAAAATGAATGAAAAATAAAAGAATATTTTTAAAAAGCAAACTAATTTATTGGATAAAATCATTAAAAATACAGCATCCAACTGGCATTTCCTTCCCAAGTATGCTTTTAGAGGTGTAACTAAAATTTAAGGCAACGTTGAGTGGGAGTCAAGTGGTAGTGGAGAAGAGCACCTGTTCTTGCCCCGGAGAGAAGTGCCCCCCCCCCTTTGCCATGGGAAGCAGAACCAGCTCAACCAGAAAACCTGATGACTAGAGATGCCTGGCAATCAAAGAGCTGCCTACAGGGGGTGAATCCTGCCCTTTTCTAAAGGGAAACGAGGAGGAGTAGGTCTGAGGGAGAGAGGAAGTGGGGGGCAGAGAAGAGTGGAGGGAGGAGAAACTGCAGTTGGGATATAAAGGATGAGAGAAAAATAAATTTTAAAACAATTTCAAACTAGAACTGAATGAATATCAATTCTTTCAGTTCTGAAATCTTTACAAACAGGATGCTTCACAGTGAGTATATATTGGCCCTAAAATGTATGCAGAGAAACTAGACACTTGGGAAATATATCTGATTCAGTATTTGACCCATCACAGTTGACTGTCATACACTGTTAGACAAAACGGAAAAAAAGAAACAAACAAAATGAGTTAGCTTAGCAAGTCTTTTAGGGCTCTAGACTCAATATGGCCTTAAGTCCCAAACAGTGACCTATATAGCAACTGGCTACTGTTAGCAGGCCTCTCTGTGGACTGTGAGTCTCTCACATTCCCCTGTTTCATGAGAATCATCAACAAGCTACACTAGAAATTAATTAGCAAAGCAGACCATCACTGCGATTGCAAGACAGAGTGTAACATCTGGAAGGTAGTCCGCCATAACACTGTTGGCTAGGTCAGCAACACCGACAGGATGGGTGTCTGACAGGAGAGGATGTTTGATCAAAGTCGCAACTCCCCTGAGCCCAGGCAAGAGAAGCCCTGCAAGACAAAGTCAAGCAGAGCAGGGAACCAGCAGCATCCAACTTCAGAAATGTGGAGAGAGGCGGAGACAGCCGCTGCAGCAAGAGCAGCTGAGTCCCGATTTGGGAAAATTATACAGATGACTCTCAGTGGTAGACATTGAAAGGGGCTTTAAAAACTTCATGTTACTCACAACTAAAGGACACCTGTGGCAGACACAAGCCGGCAGCAGTCGGTGGTTTCCAGGTCTTTGACTGCCTCATTGTTGTCTGGAGAACTTTTTTCATTATTTTATTACTTTAAAAAAATATAAATCCAAATTCCCACTTCCTCCCCTCCTCCCACTTCCCTCCCACTCCCTCCACAAACCCTCTCCCCCACACCCCTCCAATCTTAAGAGAGGGCAAGGCACCCTGCCCTGTGGGAAGGTCCAAGGCCCTCCCCACTACATCCAGGTTTAGCATGGTATACATCCAAAGAGAATAGGACCCCAAATAGCCAGTACATGCAGTAGAGACACATCCCAGTGCCATTGTCATTGGCCCCTCAGTCTGCCCATACTGTCAACCACATTCAGAGGGAATAGTTTGATCCCATGCTCATTCAATCCCAGTCCAGTTGGAGTTGGTGAGCTCCCATTAGCTCAGGCACATTGTCTCAGTGGGTGAACCCCTCATGGTCTTGATTTCCTTGCTCATACTCTCCCTCCTTCCACTCTTCAACTGGATCTTGGGAGCTCAGTCCAGTGCTCTGATGTGGTTCTCTGCCTCTGTTCCATCCGTTGTTAGACAAAGGTTCTATGATGATATTTAAGATATTCATCAGTCTGACTATAGGGCAAGGCCAATTCAGGCACCCTCTCTATTGCTTAGGGTCTTAGCTGGGGTCATCCTTGTGGATTCTTGGGAATTTTTCTAGAGCCAGGTTTCTTGCTAACCCCAAAACGGCTCCCTCAAACAAGATATCTCTTTCCTTGCTCTCATATCTGTCCTTCCTCCGTATCAACTACCCCATTCCCTCATGTGGAGAAATTTTTTTAAGAAAGAAAACTTGGCTGTCTCGAGCTGAGAACAGTGGTTAAGAGGACTGGCTGCTCTTGCACAGGATCAAGGCTGGGTTCTTAGCATCCACATGGCAGCCCACAACAGTTAGTAACTCTAGTTCCAAGGGATCTGATACCCTCTTCTGGGTTCCCAAAGTCACCAGGCTTACACAAAAACATGCAGATGAAACGCAAAGTAAATTGATAAGTCTGAAGGAGGAGGAGGAAGAAAAACAATGAAGAAAAAGAGAAGAGGAGGGGAGGAGAAGGAAGAGGAAGAGGAAAAGGAAGAAGCCATTGTTTGTGGTCAATTCTCTCTACTCATTTCTACGTGAGTTCTGAGGATCAAATTCAGATCAAATGAAGCTTGTACAGTAAGTGCCGTTACCTACTGAGCCGTCTCACCAGTCTGGTGAGATGTTTTTGAGAACACACTGAGACCTGTAGTATTCAGAGGCAGAAATGAAGGCAGATTGTCCACAAAGTTCCAGTGGCACTAAGCTCTCAGGCCCAACCTACCTGGGCAGTTCTGTAACCCTCTCTGCTGGACCTGCATGAACCATCAGATCCTTCCTGGCTAGAAGGTTGGGTAAAAGAGGCCAAATGTCGTATCATGTAAGTAATAAACATACATACCTCTAGGGAAATACTGTCTTGACTTGTATTAGAGCTACAGATACCTTTCCGTCCTGTTAAAAAAAAATAACCAAATTAAATGCTTTTTAGTTATTACAGAGATCAGTGGGCTTTTTCTGTGAGGGTCTACACAGTAATTGTTTCCATCTTTGTGGGTTACAAATATCCCATTTGATCTACAATCCTTAGCAATGTCAACACCGTGAGCTGGACCTGGACCTGGCCAATGAGTTACAACAGTTGTTTGGGGGTTTTGATCTCTGTTGGGCGCTCACTGAAGACTGCCAGGTTGCCATGTCTTCCGATATTGAGCAATGCTGTAGCTGGTTACAGAGCCAGCTATAGAGGCAAGGAGGCCATCAGGTGCTTACCCAGGTACCAAAGCTGTATTTCCACAAACCTAAGGCTGAGTACCCCTCTCTTCTGTATTCTGCACCACAGCCCCAGCCCTTGCCACACCCCAACCCACTAAACTACTCTCTAACTGCTTTCCTCTCAGGGGGGAAGGAACTGGCCTGCTTGCTGTTTGCCGCGATGTTTGCCACTTGCTCAGAAAGCACTGGGCGCTTAGCCCTGGCTTCTCCTCCTGGAAGAGAACCCACTGCATGTGTTCGTGTAATCTCAGCCTGTGAAACCAACTCCCTGTGGGATGTGGGATAAGAGAACACAAGTGTGCCAAGGCTCACGGTTTTATTGCCCTGTGAGTAATAAAAGACGTTTGTCCCCAGCTCTGGAGTCTGACATCATCTGTCAGCAGATATGAATTGACTACAGGCTAACTTGTTAAGACTGCAAGCAGGGTAAAGTCACTCCCTTCACACTCCTTGATCCAGCTATCCATGGGAACCCCCGCACCACAATGGTTCCTACTCCTAGATTAAAGTACCACTCCAGACTTATAGCAGAGATGTGTTGGTTGGAACATGGTATCTGGGGTCATTTGAATCTGTTCCCAGGCCATCGTCATTCATACTTGGCTCAAGAACACACTGTGTCTTATTCCCCTTGCGTGAGTTCCCAGGAGATGAAGTAAATCAAAAAGAATTAAAACCAGGTGATTCCAACAATGAAAACGAATCCTCAGAAGCTGAGGACACAGCTCAGTAAGTAAGGTTTCTGCTGCGCAAGCACGAGGACCTGGGTTCAGATCTCCAGGAGCCACATCAAAGCCAAGCATGGTGGCAAGTACCCGTAACCCCAGTGCTGGGGAGGAAGGCTGGGCAGGGACAAGCAGATCTGCAGAGCTTGCTGGTCAGTCAGACTAGCCAACTGTTGTGCCTTGGGCTTAGTGACTGTCAAGTGATTGAGAAAGGCATCCAACACGCATGCCTACACACATGTGTACACACACACACACACACACACATACATCCGTCGTCCTGGATGGAAAAGTCTATAAGACGTCCCTCCTACCTATGCAACTGCACCTGGTAAAGAATGAGTCTTCTGCACATAGGGTGTGCTCCTTGGCCAAAAGGAAGGAGTGTGAACCGAAGATCCCATGGGAAAAGCCGCGCACCTGTTCTACAAGGCTGACTGACTGCTTCGACCACCCTGGCCAGACTAAGTGTCCCACTAGTGAACTTGCCCAAAGCTCAGCCAGCCGTGGATGTTCAGTACCCATGTGATAGGGATTTCCACTTGGACCTTATCACTACCACCAGAGATAGATACATCTTACCATGGCTCTGTGTGGTCTGCACTGGAGGAATGCTCTGAATATATGACTAAGAAGAAAGAAAATGAGATGTGTTAAAAAATGGTCAGTAAGACACAGCAATTGGATGAACAAGACCAAATCAGAAATTCTTTCTTCCAAAAAAACTATAGCATTGAGACTGAGTGTAGTTTCTCCACACAATCTTTTTGTTCTCGACCACTAAGGATCTCTGGCTCCTCTCTCCACACACTCCAAGGCAATGCACAGCAACATACAGAATTCAAAAAGAGCTGAGAGAACCCATCTGTCTATTAATCCAGACAACAAATCAAGTACTGCAACAGTCCCCCAGACCTTAGCACACCTGACACCATAATGGAAGTACCATTCAGGCCTTGGAATTCGGCATGTATGCAGCAAGACCAGAATAAACACCTAACCCATCAAAGTCCACAGTTCTGGGAAAGTCCCTAAAGGCACTGACTTTGCTTGCTTTTTGGCTTCTGTGGTGCTGCTTCTGGCTAACTGCTCTTGGTCACTGTGGTGTGTCAACCCAGGAGCTTCAACCCAGGAGCTAGTTTTGTGCTTAAAAGCTCACCCTGGGAACACCCAGGATAGTCGCCAGCCTGCTAAGCCTTCACTTTCTACTGGTTTAAACCCATGTCCAGGTGGTCTTCTCTGGTAGACACCTCATAACAGTGCAAAGAAGTTCTAAAACTAAAAATTAAACTGTTAAGCAGAATATCTGGGTTTCTGGTCCAGGATCCCCCTCACTAACAAGTACTGAGATCCTGGCATTCAGTCCATCGATTTGGAATAAAGCAGGAGGCCAAGCTGCATAGCGTGGACAATACAGGCTGAAGCAGGCACTGAGATGCTGGATAACGTGGACAATACAGGCTGAAGCAGGCACTGAGATGCTGTTTTTGCCAATAAGCATTGACATTACTCTTGAGTACTCAAAAACACACACAGATAAGTCATTGTTCTAGACTTGAGGCTTCCTCGGGCTCCAGAAACAACAGAAGATCACAGACAGATCACCACAGGGAAGAGCAGTGTCCATGAGGCTGAGACTGAACCATCAAGCAGAAGTCATCGCCTCCTGGGAACCAGATTTCCCACCCGCCCACACCTCTAATCTGAACAATGACTTCTTAAGAACACATGTAAAACCAAAACAGAGACATGATCACATCTGGACCAGAATTCGTTGCATGTCTCTTGTTGCTCTGCTCCAGTTCTATTTAAATCTGAAATTCATGTCAGACCTGTGAGTCACTGGACCCTTTTATATGTTCCTCTTTCTAATATGACCACACTAAATAAATATCCTCTAGGGGAAAAACAAGCAGTAGCATTTGTCTTTTTTGATGCTTTCTCTTCTTCCATATGGTTAGCACTGGGGACAGGAATATTGGAGAGACCAAAACAACATTTGACTTCCTACATGGTGGTGATGGAGGAGGATATGGTGAAGGGGTTGGTGAAGTTGGAGGTTGTGGAGATGGTGGTAGCCAAGGAGGAGATGAGAGTGGAGGCATCGGAGGTTGTGGTGGCCATGGTGGTGGTAATTGAAGGGTCTTCTTTTTCTACTGATTTGATTGAGTTTGCTTATGGTCTCATGGCAGCTGGGTTACTGTCACTTCGGTCCAGCTCCTTTGGTCACTGAGGAGTGCCTCAGGGAGGAGAAGTCTGGATTTGTTTGGCCAGGAACAGGAATAAATGTTTTCAACCTAAAGATTCAACGCAATCCCCATCAAAATCCCTACATAATTTTTCACAAACCCCAAAAGAACAATATTCAACTTTATATGGTAAAACAAAAACCCAGGATAGCAAAAACAATCCTGTACAATGGAGGAACTTCTGGAGGTATCACCATCCTTGACTTTAAACTCTACTATAGAGTTATAGTAATAAAAAATAATTTGGTATTGGCATAAAAGCAGATATGTGGATCAATGGAATTGAATCAAAGACCCTGACATAAATCTACACACCTATGAACACCTGATTTTTGATGAAGAAGCCAAAAATATACAATGGAAAAAAGAAAGCATCTTCAACAAATGGTGCTGGCATAACTGCATGGCAGCATGTAGAAGAATGCAAATAGACCCGTATCTATCGCCCTGCATAAACTCAAGTCCAAGTGGATCAAAGACCTCAACATAAAACCAGTTACACTAAAGCCAACAGAAAAGAAAGTGGGAAGTAGCCTTGAACGCATTGGTACAGGAGACTAATTCCAAATATAACACCAGCAGCACAAAGCCTGAGACTGACAATAAATGAGATTTCCTGAAACTGAGAAGCTTCTATAAGACAAAGGACTCTGACAATAAGACAAAATGGCAGCCTCCAGAATGGGAAAAGATCTCCACTAACCCCACATCTGACAGAGGACTGATAACCAAAACATATAAAGAACTCGGGAAACTAGACATCAAAATACCAAATAATTCCATTAAAAGTGGGGTACAGAATTCTCAACAGAAGAATCTCAAATGACTGAAATACACTTAAAGAATTGTTCAACATCCTTAGCTATCAAGGAAATGCAAATCAAAACGACTCTGAGATACCATCTGTCAGATACACCTGTGAGAACGGCTAAGAACAAAAACGCTAATGACAGCCCATGTTGGAGAGAATGTGGAGCAAGGAGAACACTCCTCCATTGCTGGTGGGAGTGCAAACTTGTATGGTCACTTTGGAAATCAGAAAATTGAGAATCAATCTACCTCAAGACCCAGCAGTACCACTCTTGGGCATACAACCAAAGGATGATCAATTGGACCACAAAGACTCTTGCTCATCTATGTTCATAGCAGCATTATTCTTAATATGAAGTTCCTGTTCTTTTAACTTTGAAGTTCCTTTGAGGAACAAAGCCCAAAAGGCCCTCTATCCCACCCACCCCCAGGTCTATGAAGACATTGGAAACTTTGAATGGGATGCAAGACATAACATAGACATAACACAGTTCCTTCATGCTCTGTAGATCCGGAATCCACTCAACCACTGCTCATTCTGAGAAGCCTAGATACTAACAGCTGCTAGTGTCTATGTCCACACTCTGCCCAGTCCCGTAAGATCTATTTTATGCCCTTTCTAGGTCCTGTAGTTCTACTTTATATGAACAATCACTGTCACTTACTCACAGTGTCCATGGCTGCTTTCAAAAATGTCATAGCAAAAGTGAGTACTTTATATCCTACAAAATTTGGGGGTCATTTACAGAAGCAACTATTGGTTCCTAAGAGTCCTCTGTCTCTTAGCCAACCTGGTAACATGGGTGTGTCACTGACCGAAGAGGATGGTTAAGGAGTGTAGCACTATAAGGCTGCAGACATGACTATGGCTTATTTTATTGATTTTTTTTTCACAACAACCTTGGCTCTATAGTCATTTCCAGCTTCATGTAAACTGTAAAAACATTTGCACAAAATAACAGTTTTCAGTTGTGTCATTTTTAATTTCATTAATGGAAAGATTAATTTTAAAATCCTGCTCTGGAGGACAAACATAACTCCACCCCAAGTATCTAGACCTGGGACAGGAAGAATTCACCCACAAATCACAGGGGAAGTCGGGCACTATTATGATGCGTGAGAACAGGGTGGCAAAATGGGAGAGAGAGAGACACAGAGCGATTCATATGCTGGGAGAGGGGTGGATCTGGACAGGGGAGGGTGGGTGAGGAACTGGCTGAGGGTTCTGCTTGCCACCCAGGGCCATGGCCATGTCTGGGTCTAGGCTGCAGCCAAGGACCATGACTTGGTCCATGGCCCTGATGTAACTGTTGGGGTCTGGGGTTGATGTCTGTGGCTCCTGTTACCACCGAGGGCCTTGTGGACGCCTGGAGTCTGGGCCATTCCCTGTTACCATGCTGATGTCCCAAAGGATGCTCCCCCACAGAACCCTGCACTGCCACCCAGGACTGTGGTGACGTCTGGCCCTGACTGCTGCTGGGGGAGGGGAGGGGAGAGTATGTCTGTGTCCATGCCTTGCTGTGACTGGGCTCTGAGTTGACATCTGTGGCTCCTGATGCCTTCAAGGGCCATGAGAGGTCCATGGTCCAGGCCGACACCTGAGGCCGTGTTGGTCTTAGAGGGTCAAGCTGCCACCAGGGCCAACCAGACTTGGGTCACCCATGCTGCCACCTGGGACCATGTTGTTGTCCAGTCCCAAACTGTGGCCATGGGCCATTGCTGGGTCCATGGCCCTACCACAGCCAGGGTTCGTGTCAATATCTGTGACTCCTGTTACCATCTAAGGCCAGGCGGATGCCTGGGGTCTGGGCTGCCACCTGAAGACATGTTGACATTTAGGGGTCACGCTGCTACTGGAGCCATGCTGATCTGGGTGATTTGCACTGTCAACCAGGGCCATGGTGACATCCGGGAACAAGTTGCTGCCAAGAACCATGTCTGTGGTCCAACCGTAGCTCAGGTCTGCATTGATGCCCATGGCTCCTGTTACCACCGAAAGCAGTGAGGATAGGGCTGCACAGAGTTGGCCCCACCCCTCACTGGCTGCAGCACTAGGGAGAACTAGCCCTGCCCCTCACCAGCAACAGCACTCAGGAGAGTGGGTCCTGCACCTCTCCCGGGCAGCACAGTAGAACTGTCTCTGTTGGTGGGGATATGGGTGAGCTGACCCTGAAGGCGGAAGAGTGGGTGAACTAGCCCTACTGTCTGTCCCTGGTGGCAAAGGTGAGGGAGAGATACCTCCTTACCCGTTGGCCCCCCTCACCTCTCGCTCCTAGCCCCTCACCACTTACTGCAGCCAGGAAAGGTTGGTCCCAGGGTAACAAGAGTGGAGAACTGATCCTGCCCCTCACTGACTGCAGCACTCCAGCAAGTAGACCCTGCACCTACCCTGGGCAGCACAGTAGAGCTAAGGGTGGAGGTGATCCAGCACCCCTTCATCTACCATGTGGTGGAGTGAGAAAGGGAGAGATGACCTCTTCCCTCCTCCATTGTCTGTGGCAGGAAGAACTGGCCCTGAGGTCAAAAGACTGGGAGAGTTGGCACTGCCCTCACCGACTGCAGCAGTCGGGAGAGCAGGCCCTGCATCTTGCCCGGGCAGCACAATAGAGCTGACTCTTGGCAGGGGCACAGGTAAGCTGGCCTGCGAGGTGGGCATGAGAGCAGGAAGACTGACCCTGTCTCCCTCATCTGCCATGTGGTGGCGTGGGTGGCCCCTTGCCACCTGCCACAGATGGGAGAGCCAGCCTCAGGGGCATGAGAACAGAAGAGCTAACCCTGGCCCTCCCTAAGTGCAGCAATCTGGAGAGTGGGCCCTGCAGCCCGCCTTGTGTGCTGCGAGTGTGAGCTAGCCGGGGCAGTGCTCAAAAGCTCTTCTGTGTGGTGACAATGGAGGAAAGCTGCTGGGCTACCACCTGCTACCACCCGGGTTCAGATCCAGGGCTATGAGTTGGTCCACCCCGACATGCACCTCATCTATGAACTCCTGGAGCTTGTAAAGTGGCCAGACCTGCAGATCCAAAGCTAAAGGATCTCCGCAACACAGGACAACAACAGGATATCCAAGAGGAGTTCCAGTGAGGGCCCAGGATCAATAGTGGAGCAGAAACCAGAGGCCTCGAACCAGGCCATTGACTCATTGCAGTAAACACTTACAAGCAAAGATGTGTGGACTAAAGAGTAAACTGTGGGACTCACTGAGCCACACTATAGCTTCCACCGCTGAGTTGTTTTTGTTTTTTTGTTTTTGCGGGGGATGCAAAGGCAAACGGTGGCAGCAAGAACATGGGGAGATGAGTGGCATAGGGAAGCAAAATGTGAAATCCACAAAGGATCAATAAAACGTTTTAAAATTTTTCAAAAAAAAAGCTAGAAAGATTAATTTTAAAAAAGGCATCTCTTCACACCTTGGAAGATAAAAGATTGTTGCAATTATCTATGCTATCTAGTAACAAAGGAAAAGTGTAAGTTTAGAGCACTTCTTATAATGGAGTTGCATTTCACAGTTATATACTTAAGGAAAAAAATTCCTGGCATCCAAATTATGCATAGAAATGTAAGTCACCTTTAAAATATCGTCTATAACGTTTGCAGACTATGTTATCGGCAGAGCCTCAATATGTCCAACACAGCCAGTTTTTCTTGCACTCGTCAAACAGATGGCCATTCTTTGGTCGAGCACCAGATGAAGTTTTGGCTTGCATTTGAGGCCGCCTTGTACAGAAAAACTCCTTATCTTTAAACACTGGAGTCACACTCTGCAGTGAGGCGCTCACACTGCACAGCACAAGGAGATCATAACCGGGGGGGGGGGGCAGTTCAATGCCTCCTTTAACTTAGCAACTACTCTGGGAAATATCTATGCAGACAGAAGTGACATAGTTCTCAACCTCTTTCTCTGGCCCAGCATACAGAGTAGAATACAAAAACTTAAGTTGCCTCTGATGGGTCTCTGCTCCTTTCATGAAAATGCCAATGATCAAATAAAGTTCTTCAAATAGAGCTGGGCATACTGGTGCACACCTTTAATCCCAGCACTCAGGAGGACCTCTAAATTCCAGGCCAACCTGGTCTACAGAGTGAGTTCCAGGACAGCCAAGGCTACACAGAGAAAGCTTGTCTCAAAAAAAAATCTTCAAATAATCTTCCTGGTACCAGTTTTTATTATTGAAATACTCATATTACAAGAGAAAATCCTGGGTAAATTTATAAGCATAGGGGTTTTTATTTATTTTGGTTTTTTGAGACTGGGTTTCTCTATGGCTTTGGAGCCCGTCCTGGAGCTAGCTCTTGTAGACCAGACTGGCCTTGAACTCACAGAGATCTGCCTGCCTCTGCCTCCCAAGTGCTGGGATTAAAGGTGGCATAGAGGTATTTTTAAGGAAATCTCAATATCATTACCAATCTTAACAGTTTAGATTATTTAACATTGTGCATCCACACTGGAGATGTTTAGGTCTACACAGTCCACGCTGGGGTTTCTAACAGGCTGCAAGCACCAGATACCATCTATGAAAGGTTGTAACCATCTATGAAGGGTTGTGACCATCTATGAAGGGTTGTGACCATCTATGAAGGGTTGTGACCATCTATGAAGGGTTGTGACCATCTATGAAGGGTTGTGACCATCTATGAAGGGTTGTGACCATCTATGAAGGGTTGTGACCATCTATGAAGGGTTGTGACCATCTATGAAGGATTGTGGTCTTCAGGGTAATCGGCAACATAAAACAGGAGAAGCTGCTTAGGGCAACTGCACTGACAACAGCGACTTAACAAACATGCTATCACTTCATCTTCATTTATATAAATAATGGCCAGCCCTTCCAAATGATAACAAGCATTGTTTTGAACCAGATTCGTTCTTCTCAGTAATTTTACAATGAAATTATGTGTGGAAGGTAATATATGGCTAAATTATTAAGAATGCTTTTAAGCAGGACTGGTAATATAGCTTAGTTGGTAGAGTTCTTGCCCAGCATGAGTGAAGCCCTGGACTTAGTCCCCAGCACCACATAATCCAGGCATGGTAGTGAATGCCTATAACCCCAAAGCTCAGAAGGTGACGGCAGGAGAATCAGCAGTGCAAGGTCATCTCTTAGCTACATAAAGTATGCAGTGTATAGTAAGTT
>PVIU01008657.1:13077-81754 GCA_004026605.1 Ondatra zibethicus | reverse complement strand
TACCAGAAGACAAAGCTTTTGTTTTGTGTGGTTCAAGATGATGGCCCCTGCCATCACGTTTATGCCCTTTCCTTCTAAAGGCTTGATCCATATAATATACACGTCACTATCATTCCTATCTTATTGGTCAAAATGGTGTTGTGTGGTCACACCTAGCTGCAAGAGAGTCGAGGACATGGGACTTAAAATTGAATTAGTATTTAAGAAAAGGAGTTTGAGGGATTGGGGATATAGCTCAGTGATAGAGCACTTGCCTAGTATGTGTAATGCCTTGAGTTCCATCCCCAGTACTGAAACAAAATGGGAATGTTGGCAACTGAGGGAGCAACAAGTGGTCTCTGCCGCATGGGATGACCCAAGGTCTGGAAGTAGAGTTGAAAGTGGGTCCTTTCATAGCCTCTCCTATAGGGGCTGTATTATACAGGCCCATATTTCTACATTGTATGGCGGCCAGAATCTCAGGCCACAATTTGCACCTGCCACACAGAAGGTGGTCACTTGGCCTTTTGAGACACTGTAAACAAAGGGTCAGGGTGTGCTAATGTCGTTCTGCTCCTTCTTTGTAATTTGGGAGGTCACCTGGGGAAGAGGTGTTAATTCAGTCTACCTGACAGGGCAGGCATAGATCGGAAGAGGTGATAAAATGGTCATAGAAAGGTGTGGACATGACCCGCCTACCTAGGAAACAGAATGCTAATGAATTTCCCCTCAGTTTACATTTTAGTATAAAAACTGTTTGGAGAATAAACGTGGGTAATTTTCAGGATGTGAACTCAGGATTTCATGAGGGATCACTGAAAACTCCCTCCCGATTAAGTCATGTGAGTTGTGTCTTTATTCCCACACTGTGGTTCGAGAAATAATTTATGGTCCGGGCTGGTCCTGGACCCTGACACTCCCCCTCGGCCTTGGGCTGCTCTGTCTTCCTTCACCAACCTCATCAGACCCAGGCTTCCTCCTGCTCCTGTCCAACCTGGTCCTGCTGACCTCAGGAAGTGGACTCAGCCTGTGGAGGCTTTGGTAGTATAGGGTTGCTGTGACGGAAAGTAAGTCTGGCGCTGACTTCATCTCTCCCACACTCTATGCTGGGTTCCTGGGAGCTTCCTAGCTAGGGGCTGAGGCAACTTCCCTCTCACCCAGCTGGGGTTCTCCCCTTCTGTGGCTCCTTGTTTCCCCCTCACAGCGGTAGAGGCAAGTGGGGTGGATGGTGGTCCTGCTGTGTGGTCTTTTTCCTGAGCCGAGGCCAGTCAGGTAAACAGCTGACAACAGCAGATGAAATAATTTAGGAACTCTTTCCCACCAGATAGACTGATCTTGCAAAGGCCAAAACCAACAGCAGCCCGTAGACTGTGTCCCGCCCACTGTCTGGGCTGCTCACCCCAGGCTGCCACTACCAGTGGCTCCCTCTCTGGGCCTCTACTTTCCATGCCTGTTTTTCTGAGGATTAAGGATATGTGTGAAATAATGGTTACAGGAAAGCAGCAGTTCTGAAATTGCTCACTACTGACACTTGGGGCTGGAGATTCTGTCTTGAATGGGACTGTTCTGGGCCAGATGTCACCTACCAGATGACAGTAGCACCCACTCTACCTAAACCCGAAGTAGTCAATATCTTCTAGGAACTCAGAAACCACAGATGTGAATTGAAAAGGTCCTAAATTATCAAAGTAAAAAGTAAGGGACAGATGGGGAGAGGGTGTGGAAGTGGGGTGAACAGTATCACGTACTCAGACCCAAAAGATGGTACAACCATTGAGAGATTGGATAATCTTCACTGGCTATCCTAAAGAATAGAGGTCATCAACAGAATTCTAGTGTTGAGGTCAAAATCAAGGCTCTGGGATGCCCAACCCTTGTTAGCCAAGCAACAACTTTGAAGAAGTCAGACCTAAAAAAGAAGTCAGCAGACCAGGCTGCCCTAGCTTCTCCTAAGTCTCCTGGTGTGCCACTTTCCTGGGGAGAAAAGAGAGAGTGTAGGGCCTCCACAAAATTACTCCAAACTTCCTGTCATATCTAGAGACCGGGCTGTTACTGGAGATGCAGCTGAAACAGAGAGGCCCTCAGAGCCGGTTCCCACCAGACAAGTGTGAAATTGTAGGGTGTGTAGAGTTTCAAACTGTGACAAGCACCTCAGAGGAACATGTTTTTAACTTTTTGCTTTTATGAGCATCCGGGATAGAAGCCAACACTTTGCACAAGCCAGGGAAACCCTCTACCATGGATCTACATTCCCAACCCAATAGCCTCTCTCACTCACGTTTTCTCTGGATTTTTAAAACAATATTTTATTAGGGGTTGGAGAGATGGCTCAGCAGTGAAGATCATTTGTTGCTCTTCAGAGGACCTGAGTCCAGTTCCCAGCACCCACATGGTACCCACAGACACCTATAAATGCAGTTCCAAGGGATCCAGTACCCTCTTCTGGTCTTTTAGGGCACTATGCACACACATGGTACATATACACATAGGCAAGCAAAACACCCATACATGTAAAATAAAAAAGAAATGAGTCTTTAGAAAAAAATTCATTACATTTTATCCGTGTGTGATAATTAAACAGTGCAAAGAAACTGTGAGAGACTGGTGGCCTGAGTTGTACCCTCAGGACCCATGAAGAGTGATCCAGTGCCACAGAGCATTGTGCCCACATGATGCACACACGCACATGCACAATATTCATTTTAAAATGTAGACAAAATTATTTTTAAAGTAAATAACGTATTGTTACAATCAATTCCTTTCATCTGTATGCATGTGTGATGTGGGATTCCCCTCTGTCTGCCGTGAATACCATTGGTGAATAAAGAAACTGCCTTTGGCCTGTTGATAGGGAAAAACTTAGGAATGCTGGGAGAAAGAAGGGCGGAGTCAGAGAGAAGCCATGGAGCCACTGGAGACAGATGCTGGGAACGTTAGCCGGTAAGCCACTGTCACGTGGCGATATACAGATTAATAGAAATGGGTTAAATTAATATGTAAAAGTTAGCCAGTAAGAAGCTAGAGGTAATGGGCCAAGCAGTGATTTAAATAATATGGTTTCTGTGTGATTGTTTGGGGCTAAGCGGCCAGGAATGAAACAAGAGGCCTCCCTCCAACACATGTGTGGTTGGGTGTTCATGTGTTTGTGCTCAGATGCACATGCTTATGTGTGCACATACACATAGAGGTCAGAGGATGATAACTTCAGATGCTGTTCCTCAGGAACACCCCCACACACCACCTTATTTTGAAACAAGGTTTCTCTTTGCCTGGTACCCCACAATTAGGTGAGTCCCAAGCATTCCCTTGTCTCACCTTTCTAGTGCTGGGACTCAAGTGTACACCATTATGCTCAGTCATTATTTTTATGTGGGTTCTGGGGTATCAAACTCAGGTCCTTGAACTTACATGGAAAGAGAGTATTTTACCAACTGAGCATCTCCCCACTCCTTTAAGGTTACTATCTTCTCTTTCCATTTATCTTTCTAACGTGGCTGCTAGAATATTTTTTTAACTAAGAACCAGGGTATAACTGATTGGTAGCACTCTTGCCTAGCATGCAAGAAGCCCTAAATTCAATTTCCAGCTCCATCAAAACATAATAGTAAGTTTCATAAATGGCTCATTTATGTAAATAGCACTGACCTAGATAGAGGGAAAATGAAAGTAAATGTGCCACCTTTTTAAAAACTTTTACACAGAAAGGAGTGACAGGTCTATGATTCTGAATGGAAAAATCTGCTAATTGAAGCACCACAAATAAAGAGACTGGAGGGATGCAGCACATGTGATAGCCAGGACCAACAGTGCCTCTGAACTGCACAGCTATATCAGAGGCTAGAAAACAAAAGGAAAAGGTTTCAGAACTCCAACATAATTAGATACCCAGCCAAACTATCACAAAGATTTTAGGGTCAAGAACTAGAGAGAAGGCTCAAAGGTTTAAAGCCCTTGCTGCTCTTTGAGAGACTCCAAGTTCAGTTTCCGGCACATGCATCACCAGCAACACGAAATAAGGCACTTTTTGTGAATGTCAAGTCACACACACACAGACCTAGGCATGCATGCACACACACACACACAAAGTAAAATAAATTAGCTAGGATGATAGTGCACTCCTTTAATCTCAGCACTTGGGAGGCAGAGGCAGGCAGTTCTCTGAATTTGAGGCTAGCTTGGTCTACAGGGTGAGTTCCAGGACAGCCAGGGCTACACAGAGAAACCTTGTCTTGAAAAAAAAAACCAAAACAAACAATCAACAATAAAAAATAAGTAAAATAAATTTTGAGGCTAGAATGATGGATCAGTAGTTAAGAGCACTTACTGCTCTTCCAGAGGACCTGAGTTCCTTCAGTTCTCAGCACCCATGCCAGGTGATTCAGAACCACCTGTAACTCCAGCTCTAGCCTACACGCAAAAAAAACCACACACACACAATGTAATTAAAAGTTAATTTTACCCTCTACATCATTGTTCAGAAAACTGTTTAAGGGAGTACTCCATCAAACTAGGAAGAGAGAAAGAAAAACAAAGGCACTGAGTTCTGAAAATAGGCTATAATGGAAGAAAGAGACAAAGGGAATTCCTAGTTAGTGGTGAAAGGATGTTCTGGGGCAATTAGGTACAAAACAGACCCCGATAGTAACCAACCAGCTAAGAGCAGAAAGATCATAGAGGCAAGAAGAGATGTTTATATGGAAAAAATGAACAGGACTGATAGATAATCATTTTGAGAGCTTTACAACTAACAAGGACTTGGGGAGTGAATGAGTAGCAGGAACATACAGATCCAAGTAAATAGAAAAACAAGGAGAAGAAAATGTCCTGGAAGAAGGAAGACAGTGGAACTTCAGAAGTTGTTTTTGTAATGTACATATTCATAATAATGTAAACACTGAATTATGATCTAACCATAAATTAGCATCTTACTATATTGGCTAAAGAAGTTATGAGTATATATATAGGATATAGAATAGGGCTATTCTATACTCTATTTTTTATCTTGTTTGTATTTTTTATTATACTGTAATTTATTTTGGGTGCTGTGTGCTGGTGGGTATGCACACCTCTGTGTGTGTGTGTGTGTATGTGTATGTGTGTGTAGATCAGATGGCAGCTTGTAGGAATCAGTTTTCTCCTCCCTCCATATAGGTCCTGAAGACTGAACTGAACTTAAGTCATCAGGCTTGTCAACAAGAACCTTTAATTAGGTTCTCACCAGCCCTAGTTGTATTTTCTTTTGTTTAAATAGTTTAATTGTTCTTTTAGAATTTCGTACAATAAGCTTTGTTCATATTTACTTTCCTTCAACCACCTCATCCCAGATCCACCCCTTGACTTCTCACCCAATTTTGTGTCTTTTTTCTCCCATCAATGTCAATTTGTGCTACCCAAATATCCTTGTATGTGTGACCTTCCACTGGAGCATGGCCAGCTTACCAGGGACTACACTCTCGGAGAAAACTGACCCTTCCTTTCCCAGCAAATAAGAATTGTCAATAGCTCCTTGTCTACGGATGGGATTTTGTGACCAACTCCCTTCTCCATGCTGGGGTGTGTCTTGGGTTTGCATGGACTTTGAGCATGCTGTCACAACTGCTGTACGTTCCCAAGAGCATCTGTACTGCTGTGTCTGGAAGACATTGTAGTTGTCTACCTCCTCTGACTCTTGTCCCTTTCCCTTCCCCTCTTCTGCAATAATCTCTGTGCCTTTAGAGGAAGAGATGCATATATATGTTTCGTTTAGGGCTGAGCATTCTGCAGTTCCTTATTCTCTGCGTCTTGGCCAGTTGGAGGTCACTATATCACCACCTACTGCAAATAGAAGCCTGAGAGATGACTTAATCTATGACTATAATGAAGGTCAATAGGAGCTGGCTTAATATTATATTCATTTAGCAGAATAAGCATAGTATGTTCTTCCCTAGGGTCTACCCTGTCTACCCTGGGTAGTCAGCTCTAGAATGATGGTAGGTATGAACTTCATCTTATGGAGTGGGCCTTAGATCTAATTGGAAAGTTGTATATTTTTAATGTTGGGGAATGAACTTAGGGCTTCACGACACTAGGTAAGTGCTCTGTTACTGAGCTACATCCCCAGTCTTGTCATAGGAAGAGAATCTATACTAACTAAAGTAGAATAACAAAAGAGAATTATAGGAAGGGTTGCAGAGAAGGTTCAGTAATTAAGAGCACTTGCTGCTCTTTCAGAGGTCCCAGGTTTGGTTCCAAGCACACGTATCATAACTGCCTGTAACTTCAGATCTAATATCCTCTTCTGAACTCTACAGGTACCTGCATACATGTGGTATACATACCTGTACTCAGGCGCGCGCGCACGCACGCACACACACACACACACACACACATTAAATAAAAAAATATTTAAAAATTATTGTGGGAAACTTTTACAGAAGCTAGATGTTGCTTAGGAAGAAAAAAACCCTTCGAAGCATAAAGGAAAGGCTTCTGGGGCTGGTGTTTGGGGAAGGCGAGGAAAGCAGTTCCTGCTTCCCATTGTGTGGCATAAACTGACTTTCTGAAAATGTTTATACCTATCACTTTGCTAAAATAAAAGTTGACTTTAAAAGATAAAAAAGAAAGCCCAAATCATACAGGGCAAGACTGGGAACCAGCAGTTATTCCAGTTGCCGCCTGCTGGAGAAACTCCATCCGGCCTTACCTCATGACTCACAGGCTCCCATTGTTCTATAACCCTGCCACTCTCCTGCTGTGGGATGTGCATGTGCCCAGGTGGGAAGGGGCAGCATGAACTTTCTGGTACCCTTTGTTTGCTGTGCTACTCCACAGCAGTCCCCAGAGGTACAGGCTTCCTTGCCAAGTGTCAGACTTGGGGCACTGACTGCCAAGAAGGAGCAAAAACAATCTTAAAATACCCCCTCCCCACCCACTGTGGAAACTCAGGATCACATGGTTGAGTGTGACCTTTGAGACCAACTTGTCAACATCTGCAATAGGTAAACATCTACTCTTAAGCTGAGTAATTTTAATGACAGAAGACTGAAAAGTGCACCAGGGTTCTTTACAATGATAAACTTGTGGTATTCCCTGTGGGGCAAGACCTTTGTGTATGCTAGGTGCATGGCACACACTTTATTGGGCCATCTCCCCAACCCCTTCCATGCCTTCTGCTCACTCAATGGGGATTAAAAGACTCCCCAAAGATCTCCAGCTACTAGCCAAAGTCTCTTAAGCCCACCACCAGGCTTGTGCCCAGGCCTTTGGTGACTGTCAGCAAGGGACTGAATACACGAAGGGGAGGAGCAAAGCGCAAACTTAGGACCCCTCTGGGCACCAAGTGCCTGGAGGACTTCGCAGCATTCATAGGCTAATTGCCTTCTTTTGTCTCACAGAACACTAGGAGGCTTCCACAGACACTTAGAGTTCAGCCTGCAATGCCATCAAACAGGGACCCAGGGTCACTTCTGATGCTTTCCAGTGTGGTCCCATCATGGCATCTGCTTCTTGGAGAACCAGAATTAAAATGTAGCACTTCCAAAGAGTCATTAAAAATAGTGATTTCGTGGGCTGCCAGGATGACTTAGCAGATCAAGGCACTTGCAGCCAAGCCTGATGACTCCAGTCATCCTATTGTCCTCTGACCTCCACTCATCTGTTTGGCACATGTGTGGCCTCCCACATATACAAATAAATAAATAAAATGTAAAGACCTGTGTCTATTGCTGTTTCTATTGCTGTGAAGAAACACCATGACCATGGCAACTTTTACCAAAAAAAAAAAAAAAATTTAATTGGGGTGACTAACATTTTCAGAGGTTTAGTCCAGTCTCATCATTATGAAACATTGCAATGTGCAGGCAGACATGGTGCTGGCTTCATTTTGATCAGGCAACAGGAAGTGGTCTAAGATACTTGGCATGGCTTGAGCATATATGAGACCTTAAAGCCTGCCTTCACAGTGACACACTTCCTCCAAAAGGTCACACTCACTCTAACATGGCCACACCTCCTAATAGTGCCGCTCACTTTGGGGGCTATTTTCTTTCAAACCACCACAGTCTGTAATTCCAACTTCTCTCTCCACCTCCACCTCCCACTATGGACATAGACAGACAGAGACACACACACACACACACACACACACACACACCGCACACACACACACACAGAGGCATTATTTGCATGCTCTGGTAAAGAAAGTAAAAGAGACCTTTCCCCTAAGACCCCTTGTAAGGAGCCACGGCTTCTGGTTGAACTATAGCACCCTAGGTTTATCTGAGGATCCTCAATGAGTTTTGCACAAGAAAATTCTCTAAGGATCTAGTCCTGAGATGTATCCAAGTAGCTGCACCTACTAGGGACACAGATTTGCATGAGACTGCAGATTCGTAGGCATCGCAAGCGGGTATGCAACAGAATGCCTGCTACCGTGCTGGTGGTACTATCTAGTTCGGGTGGAACGGAGGCTGCAGGACTCTTGGGTGGGGCTGACGAACCCGAGCTTTTGCTGTGGCCATGTCTGCCTAGGGCCATGATAACCTGTCATACACAGCTATAGGACTAAGTGCTCCAAACTATGGACCCCTTTGTGATTAAGTTGTTGGATGCCAACCACAACATCCTCCCTGGACTCATCAGGGAACACAGGTGTGTAGCGCTGCCTTTTGCCTATCATAGCATTACTTGAGTCTGATGGAAGAGAGGCAGCTGGGGCAGTTTAATTACATATTTATATAATTCAACTTAATTCTTTTGAGACAGGATTTTGATGCATATATCCCAGGATGGTCTTGCGTTTATTATACGTGTGTGTGTGTGTGTGTGTGTGTGTGTGTGTGTGTGTGTGTGTGTGTAATAAAGCTTTCTGCCTCAGCTTCCCACTGTCCAATCTTGGTACTATTTTTTGTAATATGCTTGTGTGTATGTGTGTGTGAACACACACATATGTGTGCAAGTGTGCAAGCACAAGGGTATGTATGTATGTGGAAATAGGGATCAACCTTAGCTATCTTTCCTCATGTGCTAGCTATCTTGTTTTTTGAGACAAGGTCTCTCACTGACTTGGAGCTCATCCATTAGACCAGACTGATCTCAGAAATCTCCATTTCCCTATCCTGGGATTACAAGGATGAGCCGCAATGCCTGGTTTCCTTTTTATTGGGGTGCTGGGGACCAAACTCTGATCCTACCTTCTGAGCTCCCTCTCAGTCATGCAATGTAATTTTCTTTTGTTCTTTTTCTTTAAGCAGCTAATTTGATCGCCAGCTTGTAAAAGTTCTATAAAGCAAGCCGCTTGGCTGCTATGAGATAGCATAAGTGGACCCGTCTCCTGAGTTAGAATCTTTCTCGATAGAGTGGACTGTTGAGGGTAGAGAACTGAGCATCTAGAGAAACAGGCAAAAACTGACCTTCCTTCTCAGGCACCAGCATCAGGTGTCCTAGGCAACTTCCCTGAGACCCAAACAACACAGGTTATATGCTCTGAGTTATGTGATATCAACAACCCTGACAGAGCAGCTCAGCTGGCCAGAGCCGCAGGTGAAGAAATCAGAGAATGGAGAGGTAAACACGGATGTCAGTGCAGAGCAGAAACACAGGACAGCTTGGCAGGGTGCGGGAAACACAACAGCCCCAACCTCTGAGCCCTTTAGCCAGGTGTTCCCAGGACCTAGGTGTTTCTGAGCTTTCTCCCATTGCTCCAGAATCAAGACCTTTCTAAGCCAGAGGCCAGAAAACCCCTGGTGTGATTATCTGTGCATGGGCCTGTGTGTGTGTGTGTGTGTGTGTCCACAGAGACCAGAAGAGGGTGTCAGGTTCCCCTAGAGCTGGAGTTATGGGCAATCCTGAACCACTAAACATGGGTGCTGGGATTTGAACTTGGGACCTCTAGAAGATCAGGAAGTGCTCTTAACAACTGAGTCAATTCTCCAGTCCCAAATCACCTTGTTTTTTGAGACAGGGTCTCTCACTGAACCCGGAGCTCATGGATTCATCTAGGGTGGCTGGCCATCTCCCTGCCCAGCGCTGGGATGGCACGTGCACATTGCTGGGTCAGACTTTTCTTGGACAGCCTACACTTTATGAATTGAGCCATCTCCATGAGTCCCCTCGTGAGAATTGAGTTCTGCTCGTTCCACTTCACTGGTCTTGCACACTATCTGGGCTGTGACTGAGACATGCAGGCAGGACACTGTCTCCGGGCACCCTTCTCTTGGAGCAGGTGAGCTGTGCCCCCCAGCAGGCTTGTAGAGTAGAGTAGCAAGTACTATAAGCTTGGGGTTCTCAGGTGAGAACCGGGGCTCTGTCTCTTCCTGTGTGATGTTGAGCCTCGGTTCTCAGTTAAGGATGTGATTACCAGCCTTATACAGTGTGGTGGGTGTTTAAAGGAGACAGTTTTTAGAAACAGTAGTCACCACCTAGATGTGGGGGCTCCCATATCCCCACAGTTGGAGTCAGCCTAGGCTTGGCAACTCAAATAATTGAGGCAAAACCTCCTGTCCTCATTAGATCAGCTAAAGAAAATAATAGTGAAAAGAAGAAGGGATTTTTTAAAAAGTGATTTTATTCATTGGGAAGAGAAACAAAAAGATCCAGTGACACCCCATCCTCCCACCAATCACCACCCCCCTTCGCATCCTGACGTGAGATTTGGATTTCAGTAGGAGGCAGGAGTTAACTGTCTATTGTTACCTAGGCCTAAGGTACTGCTTTGTCCATTATCATTGCATCTTCTCCATCTCCCTGCACTGTAGTCTGATGAGTTGTAAATCTCTTCCCTTCAAACTGTTTTTTTTTTTTTTTCAATCTGGCTGGTGCCAGCCTGTTCCTTCCTCCAGCATAAAATTCCCGATAAAATCCCAGTTTCTTGAGGACTGTTGTTTCGATAGTCACTGGCAAGTATCTCTTTGAAATATCTTCATTCCTGCCAGCAAGGTAACGTCCTTTGCATAAGAATGACCTCATAGTCTCATATATATATTTGAATGCTTGGTCATCAGGTAGTGACGCTACTAAGAGTAGTAGGAGGTGTGGCCTTGCTGGAGGAAGTGTGTCACTGAGGGTGGGCTCTGAGGTCTCAGAAGTCTACAGCCAGGCCCCACTGTCTCTCTTTTCATTTCATGCAGATCTGAATGTAGAATTCTCAACTACTTCTCCAGCACCATATCTACCTGAGTGCTACCATGCTCCGTGCCATGACAATAGTGGACTAAACCTCTGAAACAGTGGGCCAGTTCCAATTAAATGCTGTCATTTGTAAGAGTTGCTGTGGTCATAGTGTTTCTTCCCAGCAATAGGCCACTATTCCCAGCAAGTATTTCATTTATTTCTAGCTGTGTACAAACCGTCTGCAAACCACTACAGACCACTGCACAGTTTGTCTACCAAAGGCGAACTGGAAGCCTGGCCCCAGTGTAACTATCAAAGGTGACAGGATGTCTAAGAGGTGGGGCCGAGTGAAGATGACTACACTTTGGGGGCACCATCCTTGGAAGGAATTCATGCCTGTTTTCTGAGCATGGATTAATTACCCCAAAGGCAGGCTATTAAAATCAAATTCAGGGTCTGGGGATGTAGCTCAGTAGATAAGAGTCCTTGCCTGACATACATAAAGCCCTGGGGTTCCATCCAGATACCCTATGAACTGTGGTAGCACATGGGAGAGAGGTAGAGGGAGAATCAGTAGTTCAAGGTCACCCTTGTCTACAAAGGGAGTTCAAGGCCAGCCTTGGCTATAGTTCTCTCTCTCTCTCTCTCTCTCTCTCCTTCCCTCCCTCTTGCCATGTGATGCTATCCACCTTGAAGCCCTCACTAGAAGCCCATGTCATTACTATGCTCTGAGATTCCCAGCACTGAGGCGAACAAACCTCTTTTCTTTATAAAGTACTCTATCTCAGCTGAGTGGTGGTGGCGCACGCCTTTAATCCCAGCACTTGGGAGGCAGAGGCAGACGGATCTCTGTGAGTTTGAGGTCAGCCTGGTCTACAGAGCTAGTTCCACAACAGCCAGGGCTGTTACACAGAGAAACCCTGTCTCTAAAAACCAAAAAAAAAAAAAAAAAAAGAGTACTCTATCTCAGATATTTTGTTATAGCAACACAAAACAAACTACAACAATCATCACTTATTTGCTCATAATTCTTCAATTTACAGGATGACTGGCTAGGTTCTTTGTGACATCACCCAGGACTGGGACGTTCAAGCTTGGCCAATCTTCTCACCACATGGTTTGGAGGTAGGTTTCTTCATAGCTTGGGTCTCAGGTCTCAGGGTGCTTGAAATTCTTAAATTGTGATCATCCCCCACCCCCGGTACACCCAGCACAGAGGTGCTTTCCTAACATACGTCCAAAAGTGACAGAAATCTCCTCTCTATTTTATAGACCAAAGCAGCCCAGGTGGACTGGAGATGTAGTTCAGTTCTAAAGAGTTTCTCTTCCCAGAACTGCAAGACAAACAAGCAAATAAAAGTTAGCCACATTTAAGGAAGCTCCTCTTGTTGGAGGAAGTAGCCAGTTCTCATTGCTAACAAGTTAGCAAGGGAAAGATATTTGTCTGAAGCATCTGGCCAGTAAGCCTGCTCCATCCTTCACAGTGGAGGAAGGTAGGGGACTGAAGCGGGAACTCATGGGTGAAAGAAGCCCTCCTGTCCATAGAAATCAGCCTGAGGGGAATTCACAGAGGTGCCCCAGCAAGATGGAGCTCAGGCCAACCAAGTGTGCACCTCCAGACTGGGATGGCTCTGCAGTTTAGAGCCCTTGGGGAGGATCTGAGTTCTTTCTAGCACCATGTTGAGCAACTGACTATTGCCTGGAACTTCAGCTCCAGGGGCTCTAACATTCTCCTCTGGCCTCCTTGGCCATCCACACAGGTGTGCTATGCACATACACACAGAGGGGCAGGGACACATAAGTCAAACTTTAAAATATTTTTGGCTTTGTTTTTTTTGCTTTTTGAGACAGGGCTTTTTTAGCCCTTGTTGTCCTGGAACTCACTCTGTAGACCATGCTGGTCTAGAACTCAGAGATTCACCTGCCTCTGCCTCCCAAGTGGGATTAAAAGCGTGTGCCACCTCCACCTGGCTCAAAATATTTTTTTTAGTATATCTCTATTGCCTCTTCTCCTTTCTCCATTATCACCCCGCCTCCATTTCTGCTACTTCTGACCATCACCCAGATCTTGCCTGAGGCCTTGCTCTCCTGGACCCCAAACCAAGGCACCAGATTTCCTTGTTTACAAAAATACCCTTTAGTCAGGCTCTAAAGTACTGCACCTGTCTGCCTCAACTTGTTGAGCAATCCCACATAGGGATGGGTGTGAAAGGGCTTTATAAACCAGGAGGCCGGGCACAGTTGCGCATAGCCAGTGAAGGCAGGGGCATTCCGGACACACACCAGAAGTGGGGTGGGTGGTGGTGGAACAGAACTCTGTTCCCATCATCTGCAAACACTGAAAAGTAAAGATGGGGAGATGCACAAAAGAGGTTTGGAGCAAACAGTGCTCTCAGGTCGGGAGAAATCAGGTATGCTGTGTCCTGGTCCTGCCTTCTAGACTCAGGTGACTTGGCATAAGATGAGGTGACTCACCAGGCCACCTCAGTCTGCCTCAAGGTCCCTCAAGTTCATCCACCTGGCTTTGTTGAGACTCGCCCTCATGGAACAAGCTTTGTCCCTGCTTTGGCCTCTGCCCCAGGAAGAGAGGGACCTGTGGGACATTCACCCTGAATTTTCCCAACACCAGAAAGCAGGGCCTATCTCCACAGAGCCAGGCTCTGGTGGGAATGTGTGCATGAGCAATCCAGTCCTGGCTACCCCCAGTGAGTGGCTCTCTGCTAGGGGAGAAGGCACAAGAGTAGGAGACAGGAAACTTGAACAGGTCACAGCAGTTTGAACAGAGTTGGTTTCCTGAGGGGACACTACCATACAGGGAAAGACGCCCAGTCCACACTCAGGGAGAGTTAACTAGAGGCTATGGAAAGTTTACAGCAGATAGCTCCATGAAGCGCAGGCTGGTGAAGAAGTGGGTTGTGAATAAGATGAACACCCTGGAGAGTCAGACTAGCTAGCACCTAGGGCCTGGGTCAGTTGGACCTGGCTTTCAAAACTGGGAACCTGGGGCCAGCAAGACAGTTCAACAGGCACTTGCTGTCAAGCCCTGAGTTTGATCCCCCAGAACACACATGAGAGATTTGTGTCCTGTAAGTTGTCCTCTGACTTCCACAAGTATTTCTCCAAATAAATGCTTTGTTTGTTTTGTTTTGTCAGTTTTTCAAGTCAGGGTTTCTCCGTAGCTTTGGAGCCTGTCCTGGAACTCGCTCTGTAGACCAGGCTGGCCTCGAACTCAGAGAGATCCACATTCCTCTGCCTCCTGAGTGCTGGGATTAAAGGCGTGTGCACCACCGCCCAGCTGTTTGTTCTAAATCAGGAACTTGTTATTCAAACATGGAGAACAGATAGGCAGGGCTGAGAACAAAGCATGGGGGTCCCCCCAAAGAGAAGTTGTCTTTCCAGAGACCTCTCCTTGGGCAGTCTGCCCATCCTGCCCACTGTCTTCTCAGATTTGGGCTTTAGGAACTCCCCAAGCAATCACCTTTGCCAGCCATTTTCCAGGATGAGGAGACACCCAAGCAGGTTGTTCTCTCCTCCTGCACCCTGGCATAGTGACTCTTCTGGGGTCTCAGAGGAAGGCAGAAAGGCAGTTGAGACAGAAAATGTATGTTGGTTTCTCCATTTCTGGCCTCCCACCTGCTCAGACTGCAGACTCCTTGGAAGTCAGAGCCTCGGTCACCTCCATCAGAAGCTAAGGTGTTTTCCTTATCAGATCAGGGACTGCCAGAGGGTGGTGTGAGGGACAGGAACGCAAGCCTGGGCAGGTGTTTTCTGCCACCTCACAGCTGTTTGAACTTGGGGAAGATTACTTTCTTCGGCTTCTTCATTTGTAAAATGAAGTTAATAATACGTTAGGCTTAAAAGGTGTAGATAAAAGAGATCTTGAAGCTTTTCTAACACAGTGGATGGTGGAAAACAAGTGTCTGTGGGGTGCTCACCCACAAATGAGACATCTGTAGCATGACCCCTACCCCAAGGCTCAGGGAACATTGTGGAAGAGGGGTGAGAAAGCTCCAGATAAGTTTGACAGCCTGACCCTCTAAAGTGTATGTTCTGCAGCGTGTCTGTTTCAGCTCTGGCCCCGAAAGTCACTCCGAGTCCCAATTCAACTTCTCAGTGCATAGGAACTGCTGCTGTTGGGGCAGAAGGGTTATGTAGGTTTTAAATGGCAGCTGTCAGAGGAGTTTGTGAAGCAAACTCATGCTAAATGAAGGGTTTTCGTGTTATGGTGCTGTTATCTTAAGATCAAACCAGAAAGCCTTGGACCTATGCACCTGAGTGCATGTGTGTAGGTTGGGGGTGATGTGGGAAAGAGAATGGAGAGGCAGACAGGCAGGATTTCCAATGCAGCTGTACAAGTTCCTTATAGAAATGTCATGGTGGCTGCGAAGATGACTCAGGGAGTTAAAGTGTTGCAATTGGCTGCATCTGTGGACCATGCTTTCGTTAATGATGTTCATTCCCGGATGTCCCTGCTTTGGCCTCCTGAGCACTGGATTACAGGTATGAGCGACCATACCAGGTGTTTTTTGTTTCTTCAAGACAAGGCTTTTCTATGAAGCGTGGCTGTCTGGAACTCACTCTGGAGAGTAGGCTGGCCTTGGGACTTAGAGATTTGCCAGCCTCTGCCTCTGAGTGCTGGGATTGAAGTCATGTGACCACCACCCAACCCTGGCAATTTTTTTAAAGATTTGTGTGTGTGTTTATGAATGTGAGCATGTATGTACAGATTAGTCAGGACTTGTCCAGAGTAGTTCTCTTCTTCCATGTAAAATCACACCGGTTCCATTCTGTGCTCTACTTGCTTTGTGCTATGGGAACTAGGCTGAAAATTTAAAATCATGCATACACACAGACAGAAACAGACAGATGGGGCCATGGAAACATCCTTGACACAAGAATGCCAAGAATGCCCACTTTATGGTGCTCAGGGGCAGCTTATATAGTGCCCTGGCCACGCCCCTGCTCTCGGGATCTCTCCGCTGCAGACTCATCAGAACCCACTCCCCTGCCATCAGGGTCTTGTGCTCAGAGCAGCTGCAGGCTGCTCAGAGGAAAACAAAGTTGTTTACAAGAAATTCAGGGTCTGGTGGTCCGCAGTCCCCACCACTTCCACCCTAGTTTTTGAGGCAGGGTCTCACTATTTCTGCCACTGTGCTGGGCATAGGAGTGCACATCTGATTCTCCCGTCTCCAACCTTAGGATGCTAGGGTTGGAATTAGACTCTAGCCACCTCAGTTGGCTTTTTAAACTGTACTCTGGGGATCAAACTGCAGTCAGGACCACTTGGAAAATGTTTCTACCTGTGAGTAATCTCTCTAGCTCATATTTTTTTTTTAAAAAAACAGGGTGTCCATGCCCTAGCTATGTGCTGTTTACAAACTCCTTGAGTTGGGAAAGTCCTGATTCACCTCTTGGTGATGGGAGACCCTTTCAGTGATGTCAGACCTACCACAAACCTACCAGCCATCTTCTCATCCCATCACAATGGCTGTGGGCAGGCCAGGAACTGTGCTGCCTGGGTTCAAAGCCAACCTCCCCATTTTTATTAAGGTTTGTACAACCATGTGCCTCAGACACCTGTCTGCTTCCTGCTCCATTCACCCTGCTCATTCACCACTGCAAGGTGAAGGTTTGTCCTTTGTGCTCTGTTGGGTGTAAAATCTGGAAAGGTTATCTGGAAGCTAGTGAGGGGCAGACTTGGCCACCATCATCCTTACCTGTCCTGATTAGCCACTGAGGAATTGCCTATATCAG
Organism: Ondatra zibethicus; assembly: GCA_004026605.1. Classification (NCBI taxonomy): domain Eukaryota; kingdom Metazoa; phylum Chordata; class Mammalia; order Rodentia; family Cricetidae; genus Ondatra; species Ondatra zibethicus. The sequence goes on along the minus strand of PVIU01008657.1, from coordinate 64,933 downwards.
GCTGGCCTGTGGGCACAGCTGTGGAGGGTTGTTTTGGTTATAATTCATGGAGGGCTCAACCCACTGTAGGCAGAGCCATCCCTAGGTGGTCCTGGACTGTGTGAGAAACCCAGCTAAGTATGAGCCTGTAATGAGGTATACATCACGCCAACAAACCATGTTCTTCCATGACTCCTGCCTCCAAGTTTTTACCCTGGCTTCTCTTAATGTGGACTATGGCCTGGAAGTGTGTAAACCAAATAACTTCTTCTCAGATTGCTTTGGGGCAGGATGTTTGTGACGGCAGCAGATAGGACAGATTATCTCCTCTGCCCTGCTCCTGATGCTCTCATTCTTGAGCGCCGCACCCTTTGCTCTACCGCAATCCTTCTGACCTACTGACTGACGTCACTGTCCTGAGTCTTCCTGCCCATCCCACCCGCCCCACCCTGCTCCCAGCCCCACACACCACACAGTAAGTGGGCTTGTTCATGTGTTTTATTGTAAAAATGTTAAAATAAATTACATCTGCCTTCACCACCAGTACATGTATACAGTGTGGTTAGTGTGGCTCCAGGACATTCAGCTTAGGACACTTTTCACAGGAGCCAAGCTGTTCCTCCCACCCTGAGGCCAGCGTGGCCTCTACAACCGCTTAGAGAATGGTGGAGGTATGGACACACACCTCTCACTGTCATAATGTATGGGGGCTCTGGCCCTATATGCCCCTCGGTAGAATATGCATGGCAAGGGAAGGGGCTGAGGCAGGTTATCAGCTGAACTTTGTATCACCTGCCCAGCACCCAGTGACCTGTAGTGGTGTCGTTGCCCCGCCCCCCCCAGCTCTGCATAACGCCCTGACTGACATTACCGCAAAAGGACAAGCTGAGCTGGAAGGACAGCAGAGTGTCCTCTACAGACATCCACTCCATTTGCAGGGACCCTGTTCTTTATTGGCTCTGAAGTCAATGACAGATTCTGGGTATAAAAAGAACAATTCATTAAGAAATATTAATAACAAAAACCATTTAGGCCAGAGAGGGCTAGCTGGAGGTCGGGCATCAAGGACTTAGACAGCAGCTAGTTTCCAGACCTCACCAGGAATATCTGGTCCAGTAAATTCACATTTTCTTTTTTCCCCCGGCCCAAATGTGCACACACACATACCCACTGGCGCCCTGCACACACTACCACCACACAGTGGTTGAAGAAGGGAGCTCAATTCACAGTTCTATAAGCCAATATGTGGCCTCACCCCATAGGCCCCACTAAAAGAGAGGTGAGGGGGAGAGGCAGCGAGGGAATCCTCAGGGAATGAGATGGTGGGTTGGGAGTGTGGGTGCCCAGGCTGGGGCTGGGACTTGTACTTCCATCAGGCAGGGGCTGAGGGACCTGAACTTCATGTCTAAGCTCCCTGACCATGCCCGGAGTACTAGCTTCTATAGTCACCCATCTTTCTCCTGCACTCCCAGGGTATAGCGTTGGGCCTGCTGTTGCTTACAAAGGGAATCTGAGATGGGACAAGGCTCTGGGACAGATAGAGGACCCACACACACACACACAGCCCCTGCCCTGAGGTTTGCAGTAAAGGGCTTGCTGGGCAGAGCGATGAGTGGATAAGCAGATAGGTCCTGCTACTACTGGAGTACTTAAGTGCCCCAAACCCCATCATACCTGTGCCTCCCCACAACACTCAAGAACTCCTACATGACAACTCTGGGTCTTACAAGCTCCTCCTTCCAAATGCCTAGCTCAGTGCCAGGCACGCAGGAGTTGCCCATTAATACTGGTGAACTCAGCTGAAGCTCCTGGCCTCAGAGAACCGTGTGACAGTCAACCAAACAATGGGGGAAGACTTAACCAACAGACATAGGACTTCCAGGGTGAGTGCTGCAGCCTACATGCCTCGAGTCAGCAGATACACCTACCTACAAGGCAGGCCCAGGACAGCAACCTCCCCATGGGGGCTGTAGAACGGAGGCCTGTCCTGGGCCGACATCACATCCCATGGAAGCAAGCAACCAGTTGGAGAGGACAGAGGAAAAGTAGGGCCCTGGCTCCCCATCTCATTTCCAGGGCCCTCTCCCCAGGGATCTGGCCATCACAGGATAACCCAGGTGAGGGGAAGAAGCCACTGGAGAGCAGGTGGGGAGCCAGGCCTGCCTCACGTGCCTCTAGGGCTATCTGTCTTATTGTACTCGTTCATCAGCTGCTCATAAGGCACAGAGAGCTCTGACTCGGTGCTGGTGAAGGTGGACTCATCTGACGAAGGGAATTCACCCGTGCTCAAGGGTGCCTCAGCCACAGCCCCCTGTTGAGGCTGCTCCTTTGAGGCCAAACTGTCCTCCATGGAAGACTTGGAGGTCTCCTCATCTGAGAGGCCGGTTTCCTCATTTTCAAAGGTAATGTTGGCATTTTGGAAGATGAGCGGATGATAGTCCAGGGCTTCCCATGGCTCAGCCTCCTCGCTGATACGGTCCAGTTGGTTAATAAATACTTCGGAGCCTGGGTAGCCATCTTTGGGAGCCTGTGCTTCAGCCTCCACACCAACTGGCCTCGACACATGCCCTTTGCTTCTGAGAGTCTGAGATACCTCTTCTAAGCTGGGCACTCGGTTCTTGGAATAGACCACCAAAGGTACCAGGGATGCAGGGATATTAGGTATTCCATCCCCTTGAGGTCCCAGCCCATGTCCAGATCCCGGAACCCTCTCCCCACTTGTTTTCATTGCCTTCTTCCCAATCTGTTTGATGAGGTCATTGTAGGTCTCCTCTTTTTTGGAGAGGAAGCTGAAGATGTTGACGTCTTTGGAGGCTGTACTTCCAGCCATCTGCAGAGCCTTCCGGGAGTGTGGGGAGCTCTCGAAAGATTCCTTTCGCCGCCGTCGCCTCTTCTTAATGGCTTTGTGCACTTCCACAAACATGCTCACCTTCCAGTTGACAAAGAGGGACAGCCAGGCCAATCCCAGGTAGATCCAAAGTTCCACAAAGTAGCGGTACAGGGCATGGTAGTTGGCACTGGGGTTCACACCTGTGAAGACAGGAAGCCCAGAGTCAGCAGAAGCCTACCAAAAGCAATGGCTGATGCTGTTCTGTCCTAGTAAACACCACGCAGAGCACAGTGTCAAAGAGACCTGGGGAGACAGTCCAGGAGGACCTAAGCTCCAACATCAGTATCCACGTAAAGGGCTGTGGGGCTGGCTCAACAGTTAAGAGCGCTGGTTGTCCTCTTAGAGGACCCATGTTCGATACCCAGCACCAACACAGCTGCTTACAACCATTTGTAACTCTAGTTCCAGGGGCTCTGACACTCTCTTCTGGCCTCTTAAGGCATCAGGCACACAGACATACATGCAGGCAAAATCCCCCTGTACATTAAAAAAAAATCATTCATTTATTTATTTTTTTAAAGAATCCACACGAAAGGCCAGGTGTAAGGGAACACAGCTGTAACACCAGGCAGGGCCCTGAGACTTACTGGCCAACGAGTCTAATAGATGAGCTCCAGGCTGATGAGATTCTGTCTCAAAAAACCCAAGGTTGGAGGGCTTCTGAGCAAATGACACCTGAGGTTGACTCTACACGCTTGAGTGTGCACGCAGGCACACACGCACAAAAGAGGCCTAGACTACCTTCATCTACCTTCTTCCAGAAGGACTGTGGTTCCAGCAGAGCCCAACTCTAAACCCCAGTTTCTCTAATTGCAAAAAGTCGGAACTGAGGTTACTTTTGAGTTGAGGGGAGTTAAAGGGGCTCTGGGGGCGACTGTTAAATAACCAGCTCCTGAGTTTGCATTTTTCTGCTCCTCTCAGTCTGTGAGCGCATCTCAGCTCAGTTAAAAACAGAATGGAAACTCAACATTGGGGGTGCTGGCAACCTTAGCGCTGGGGAGGAGTGGGGCTAACTGATTTACTGTGAATGATGCTGGTGGCTGGGTCAAGATGACCCAGGAAGCACTGACCTGGCAGGAACCACTCTAAACTGTCTTTACCCTCCTCCAAGGTGGAGTCAGCCTCCCTATCTCTGCCCTCTTCAGGGCAGCTCTTTGATTGATTGGCCTGCACGGCTCAACCATTCTGCATACTCCTCTGCAACAACGCCTCACTTCACAGCTCCAGAGGTTCACCTTTCTTCCAGAATTAGTCAAGATTTCCTTCGTGGTCAGGTGGCGCGGCTCAGTGGGTGAAAGTGCTGTCCTGAAGATCTGAGCTTGAGCCCAGGACATGCGTGGTGGAAGGAGAGCCCTGAAAATTCCCTGGCCACCACGTGCGCCATGGTCTTTGTGACTTTGTGTCTGCAGCTACCTTCACCTGCATCCTGCCTCCTAAAGTGGGAAGTAACTTAAGTCAAGGGCCTAGAAGACACCACCTCAACCTCCAGCCCTTATTAGGGTCTTTCCTGGAGCAGGAGCTAGAGCCCCTGACTGAGGAGGCACCCGGATCTGAAGGCAATCTTGCACAGGGCTTCTGATTACAGGTGGAGTCGGATAATGGCAGCAATGTAATCCCAACCTCACATGGCTGATTTCTACCCTCAGTGCCCAGGAACCGAAGCAGATTCAAGTGTGTAACTTTTGTTACAGACCACTAAAGATCGGAGGATGGGTCTAGTGTCTCACTGGAGCTCAGAAGTATGGCTAAAGGTATCACAGGCTTTTCTTCAGCAGGCTCCGGGGCCCTGGAACTAAACAATGATAGGGTTGTGCCTGTAACTTTATGTTCAGGCAGGTCCCAGGAAGCTGGGGTCAGGAGTGGTCACTGTAGCAAGCGTCTTGTTCCCTCCACCCACTCAGCTGCCCCCTCACAGCATTCCACACAAAATGGGGCAGAGGCATGACCTCCACTTGCCCCCTGGGCAAGGCAGCTGGCGCAGTGACCTCTGGGAGCAGAGGTGGAGGTCAAGAGGGAGGGGCACAGACTGACATTGGTTCAAAAGGGTCTCAAGATAATTAGGAATCAGGAGGCTGTACAGGATATAGGCACAAGGCACTGAGCACGGGTGGCTGGGACAGGCGCAAGCTCTCACACAAAGGGGACAAAGAACCTCTTCACTGCCTGTGGGGATTAAGCAGAGGAGGAGTGCAAGGCTGAGGGGGCAGGGCAGTGGGGAGAAGGCCTTCCTTGTCTGGGAGCCACCCTGGCTCAGCTGGGTGTGTGTGTGGTTGCATACATGCTGCAGAAGGCAAGAATCCAGCTGTGGCTTGTGTGTGTGTGTGTGTGTGTGTGTGTGCATGTGCGGAGGGGGGGCGGCAGGAGAGAGATAAAAGACTAACGACCCAGAGAAGAGGATACTTATACTCACCAGCCACAAAGTCCCCAAAGCCAATGGTGGAGATGGTGATGAAGGAATAGTAGAGGCCCTCGATGTAGTTCCATTCTTCTGTCACCATGAACACAAAGGGTGGGATCACCAGGTGGACCAGGACGCCCCACACGATGAAGATGGCTGTGCATGTGATCTGAGCCTTCCGCTGGTGGAGTGATGGAAAAGCAAGTCAGCCATGGGAAAGGACTCTAGGATCCCAGCTGGGACACAGAGCCCAAGGTGCTCCAGCAGATCCAACAGGACAGCCATCATCTGTACCAACACCTCTCCTCCCGTCATGGTCCCTTCCACCCCTTAACTCTGTATCTAGGGTTTGAGACATACCAGGCTCACTCCTCTCCTAGTAAGAAACTGGCCCAGCCTCTTGGCACGTCCCCCGAAGAACTTGCCCAGGGCACTGATCCACGTCAAGCACAGCGGCACCCCAAACAGACCATAGAAGACACAGAAGAGGCGCCCAGCTGGGGTCTTTGGAGCCACGTTGCCATACCCTGAGGGAAGATAGAGTGAAATAAGGGACACATCACAGCCAAGATTATGGAACCACAGCTGGTTTCTTGCCTCCTGCGAGCATCACACACACACACCACCACCACCACCACCACAGCTGGGCTCTTGTCTCCTGCGTGTATGCACCCCCCCACACACCAGCTTCAGAAGGATATACTCTTTAAAACAACCTGACCCTGTTCTAGTAACATAGATATTTAAGCACTATTTCCCTGGTCATTTATACAACTATTTCTACACTAAGGGCTTTGTGTCCTCCATTATACTGGGAGCTCCCTGTGGACAGGCACGAGGCCCACCATCATTAGGTACTCTACTCGCTCATTTGGTACTGTTGTACAAATGAGACAGAGATGGTCCACCCTCAATGATTAGACACCCAGAAGCAGGGTGGAGAATAGACTCGAAAGATGGCCACTCCTAATCCCTCTGCCTTTATGTAAATGCTCATGTCAAGGAGAAGAGTCTATGAATCTGAGTATCAGTGACTTGGTTGGCCAGAGAGGAAGAAATGATACGGCAGGTGAGGCTGGAAAAGCCCACTGCTACTCCCTGCCTTTATGCACTTCGGAGATTCTTCCTTCTCAGAGTCCAGCTGCAGAGCCACATGCAGAGGCCCTATGTGTTCAGCCTCAGCCAACAGTCAAACAATAGGTAGGAGAAGACAGCATGGACTCCAGGCCAGCAGGGCAGTCACTATTTGATTACCATATACTGGAGAGCCCACACAAGAACTGTCAGTTGAAACTAGCCAACCCCCAAAAAGTGGAAGGTTGTAACTGCTTTAAGCCACTGACTTCTAGAGTGGCCAGCCACATAGTCAGATAATATTGGAGCTTTGGGCCATGAGCAGTCTATCTAACCTGTGTGGCTCTGGCCACCAGACCATGCCAATATTGCTACCTAAAGAGACCCAGCAGAATTCAGAATCCATGTAAGGGCTGGGTGGGTGTGGTGGCCTGACTATAACATCCCAGCACACAGGTGGCAAAGACATTGGATCCCTAGCTAGATTAGCCAAAATGGTGAACTTTTGGTTTGGTAGAGACCACGCCTTAATACATAAAGTAGAGAGCAATCAAAGATGCCAATGTCAACCTTGGACTCCCACACATACATGTGTACCCATACAAATACAAACACACATACACTCACATGCATGCACACACTATGCATACATACATACATACATATGCAGAAATAATACAAATACCAAGTCTAAATCAGGACCTATGGAAGTAGTTGTACAGGTACAACCAATTACCCAGAACTTACTAAGTCCTTCCTAATCAGGACAGGATAAAACTGTGGGTGTGTTTGATACCCAACATGGTTTCGGTCACCAAAGCTGGATTCCTACTAGATTCTGAGGTGAGGATGTGGATGTGGGTATATTAGAGGTCTAAGGGGACTCACCAATAGTGGTGATGACCGTGGCTGCAAAAATCATCGCATTAGGCCAGTTCCAGTTGTTGAAAGTCTGGTTACCTGTAATGGCCACACCCTGATCTGCAGCATCAGACACCACCTTAAAAAAAAAAACAAAAACGGGGAAGGTCAGGACTGAAATGATTTCCGGGTGCTAGAGATGTAGCTCAGTGAGAGTCCTTGCCTGGCATGCACACTCTGAGTTGCGTTCCCAGCACAGCGTAAACCTGGTACCATGGCACACACTTATGAAAGCTGATACTGAAGAGGGGGCAGGAGGGCCGGGCGGTGGTGGCGCTCGCCTTTAATCCCAGCACTCGGGGCAGAGGCAGGCGGATCTCTGAGTTCGAGGCCAGCCTGGTCTACAGAGAAAGTTCCAGGACAGCCAGGGCTACACAGAGAAACCCTGTCTCGAAAAACCAAAAGAGAGGGGAATGAACGATCAGGATCAAGACCATCTTTTGAAGTCAGCCTGGGCTACCTGAGACCCTGCCCCAAACCAACAGCAACAACACACCTCAGAGTGTCTTCACTTAACCAATATCAAAGTTTCTAGCAGTGTCATTATTATACAGCTCAAACATTTTATAAAGAGGACAACGAAGGTTGAATGGTCTACCCAGGTCCACATAGCTACGGAGAGATATGAACTAGGCACTTGGCTCCAAAATTTGACAGAAACATGTTTCCAAATCACCCACAAAGCTAAGAAAGCTTTTACCACAGGCTGCCAGGGAGAGGGCTTTTTGAAAGAGTTCCCTGGTGGTGCTGGTCCCAGGACTGAACTCCAAGAGTTACCTTGGAAGTCTCCTATACCTAAGTCCTCTATGGCCTGGGAAGGAACCTCCAACCATTTTCCCTGTGGGACAGCCACTGAGTTCAGCTCTTGGCCAGGGATATGTGTCCTTGTCCTTGGGGATATGCAAACCAGCTGACCATCCTTCCCCTACACACACACACACACACACACACACACACACACACACACACACACACACACACACACACACACACACACACACACACACACACACACACACACACACACACACACACACACACACACACACACACACACACACACACACACACACACACACACACACACACACACAGAGAGAGAGAGAGAGAGAGAGAGAGAGAGACAGGGGGAATACTCATGTGACCTCCTCCTGACAGACTGCCCTTCCCCGAAGATCCTTTCTTCTCTCTGCCCTGGGATAAGCAACTGTTGGGGCAGAGACAGATAAACTGGTGGTGAGTACACTGCAGGTGATCAAACTTGTACCAGTCCCACAGAGTTCCCAATAGGCGGGGGCCCAGGGCAGGCATCGTCTACTCCAGGAATTCCGGAGCACCACATCTGCTTCCACATACCTCTATCCGCCTTACTCCAAACCTCGGCTCTGCCCATCACTCAACTCATCCAACCCATGGAGCTGAACCAGCTGCCAGAGCCTGCACCCTAGAACCCCCTATGGGGAATAGGGGGGGTTCAAGTTCTGCCATTCAAGGTCAGCCCCAGGGTGACCCATCAGACTAGAGACCAGAAACTCAGCCAAATTTCCTATAAAATCCAAGCCAAGGACAGCAGGGAACAGTGAGAGCTGGAAACAAAGGCAAAGTGGAGAAGCCATCACTTCCAAGCCGCCCGAAGCATGACTGAGGTTTGGAGGGAAGGAGGGAGCGCATGGATGGCTCCGAAGGAATGCACAGTTTGCAGAAGCAGCAGAGGCTGTGTAAATGGATCTGCGTACTCAGTGAAGAATTTTCCATGATGACATGCCTGCCCGACACCCCATCAGACCACAGGCCGCTTGCTGCTCTACCTCCCACTGTCATTCCCAAGCCTAGGAGACATGGGAAACAGGGGACCTCACAGTGACATTACCAGGGCACTCAGAGGTATAAGTAATCTATGTAAAGGGCATCTTAGATGCTAACAGACCTGTAGGACCATCCAACAGGTTCTTTCTTCAATTCTGGGGGATTGAGTCCAGGGTCTCACACCTGCTGGAAGATGGCTCTGATAACAAGCCACACCTCAGCATCCAATTTTTAACTTTAAAAATCTGTCTGAACAAGAGAATGAGGAAATTCTAGAGCCCCACGTGTTGACATTAAACAGATGAGAAAAAAAAAAAAGGCAGAACCATTTCAACCCCCACCTGTTACCTCAGATAGACATCTTAAGCCAGGCAGCCTGAAATAAAACAGATAAAGTATGCGCGAATGGGGGTGTGACTTGACTGTAGAGTGCTCACCTGGCCCAGGTGGCATACTTGCCATCCCAGCACTTGGAAGGCGGAAGCAGCATTAGGAGTTTAAAGCCAGCCTATGGTAGAGACTCTGTATCAAAAACAAATAAGCAAGAAGCTGGAGAGATGGCTCGGAAGTTAACAGCATGTCTGCTCATGGAGAATCCAAATTTGGTTCCCAGTCCCCACATCAGGCTGCTCACATCTGCCTGGAACACCAGACTCAGGGAGATCCAGTGTTTTTGGCCTCCAGGGGCACCTTCATGCATTTGCACATACCCAAATGCACACACATACATAGAATTAAAATTTATAAAAATTAAGTTTAAATAAATAAATAATAGGCTGCGTGTGATGGTTCATGGCTTTAATCCCAGCACCCAGGAAATAAAGGGAGGTGGATCCTTGAGGCCAGCCTGGTCTATATAACAAGTTCCATACTAGTTAGAGTTATATAATAAGACCCTATCTCAAACAAACAAACAAACAAACAAAAACCCAAACAAGCAAATCAATAAATAGAATGCCTTTGATTTGGATCTAAAATGACATTGGGTTACCACCTCTGATCATTTCCATTGAAAGATGTCAGAAAACAAGCTGTCTGTGTGTTTACAAAAAGAAAAAGGGTAAATTCTAGATCTTTTGTTTTGAAACCATCTCTCTATGAAGCCCAGGCTGATCCCAAACTCAGTTTTCCTACTTCATTCTCCTGTGTGTACCACCAACTCTGACTCCTGAAGCCTTCTGGGAGATCTGAACACTTGGAATAAGTTGAGTACATTTCCTTCTGAAGGGTGCAGAGCCTCGACTTCATGTGTAAGGCACTCAACTCCAGAGCCAGCAAGGCATCTGCAGCCACTGCAGCCACACAGTGCAAACTGGAGATAGGTAGAGTGTCTCAGCCCATTCAAAGGCAGCTTAGCATCCCTAAACAGTACTCTCGTTACCAGTCAACAGAGGTCCCCAGGGTCATGCCCAAGGCCTGGCCCCTACAATGGTTCCTTTCATTTACTCAATGGCACAGCCAAGTCATCAACAACTTACCACTCCCTTGGGCAGAAGATGCAAAATTAAGAACCAGTTGCAGAAAGGGAAGCCGACCACAACACCACAGTGAGAAAACATGGTCAGAATTAATACAAAATGAGTATATTTTCAGTCTTCACACTTGGAATCAGAAAAGGCCATTGGAGAAGTGGAGAGGGCTGGAGCGATGGTTCAGTGTTTGCCAGGTGGGGGGTGGGGGTTGTTGTTCCAATCTAGCTGAAACAGTAAGTTCGAGGTCCATTAATTGACCCTGTCTCAAACAATGAGGCAGAGACAGAGGGAGACACTCAGTGCAGACCTCTGGCTTCTACATGTACATTCATATACCACCACCACACACACATATGTGCAAAAAAGAAAAAAACTGAAAAAGTTAGCATAGGACAAAGGGGAGAGTCCCTGGTCTCAGCTGACCACAGATCAGCAAACACTAGGGTGAAAAGTAAACCCCGAGATGGATTATCTACCCAGGGTTGCAGATACCAAGTTCACTGCATTCAGGGTCAGGCCACACGTCACATACAGTTCCACTCTGTGTTAGACTATACACATCATGTAACCAAGAGCTGAAGGTCGAGAAGCTTCCCACAAGGGAAGCTTTTGCAGAGAACAACCTGCCGCTGCAGTTACTGAGAAGCAGTTAGGTTAAGAGAGCATCGTCCATCAGGGATGTACCATATGAAGCAAGTTCTGGTTTCTGGAAGGTTGAGAGATAGTGTTCCCGGGGAGCATTGCATGTCAGGAGGGGGATACAGTTGTCAACAGATAGGATCTGTCTTCTCACAGGTTTTCTCTCATGGCTGACACAGAGATGAGGCTAGCATGACGTGGATGGTGGGCCAAAGGCACGAAATGCACAGGATTCACAGGACAGCCCTACCCAAGATGCCTCACTGCTCAAAGGCCACCTGTGATTTGGAAATCTTTAAACAGCCACCTGACACAGAGTTGAAGAACACAAGAGGGCTGGCCTTCCTGCCCTCACCCCACTGGTGGCAAATCTTTCTGAATAAGAACTTGCAGCCTCAGCCTCTCCCTCCCTAGGTTAACAAGAGCCAAGGCTCACCTGCTTTCCCCGTGACTTGCCTGAGTTCTCCTGAGTCATCTACCAAGGACAGATATGGAAGATATGGAAGATATGGAAGCTAGGCCTCTTCTGACTCAGAGTCCCTAACCCCATTAACCTTCACAAAGCCTTGCAATGGTGGGAAGACACAGTACTGTAAAAGGGTGGCAGAAGTAGTAGATGGGCACATGAGGTAAAGACTTGGACATGCGTGTTTAGAATCTGTGGCAACTTCAAGCTTCCCTCCCTCCACTGCTTTAACAGACCTGGGGCTCTCCAGTGCCCCTCCCTGTTGCTTCTCTATGCACCCTTCCCAAATGTGGCTGGCTTTGGAATCTGCATGGCTCTGTGCCAAAGCTGGAAAAAGATGGGGTGGGGAGGAATGATTACAGAATTGGACAGAGTGTTGCTGTGCCCAGACACCCATTTGCTTGGACACATACAGCACCTGCCTGGCTCTTCCCAATTCTGCCAGTCATCACTTGGCACAGAGCTGAGTCTAGATGTGAACTTGGGAAGGGCCAGCTACCCATATTCCCACTGTGCAGAGCCTCAGTTCTGGTGGAGACGCATGGCTAATCATGGCTGGGATTCCACAGGGTAAGGAGGAGGCCTGAACCAGTCTCCCAGAACAGAAGGGCTGACCCAGGATGGAGGTCATCCCTGGGTTAGGGGAGGGCCACGGGGGAGTCAGACAAACGCTGTTAGACAAGGCGTCCTGTTCTCAGGGTTAGGGAAACAGCTTTCGCGGGAGGAGGTGGCTCCTGTTCATTCGCAGTATTCTTTAACTTGGCTCCTAAATTCATAAGAGACAATATTTTCATTTTCCTCCTAAGCCTAGAGGATGATGTAGAGAGGGGGAGCCGAGCCTGCACAATCCAGGTTCCTGTTTGGAGATGGGATTGAGTTCCCACCCACTTGTCACCTTCATCATAAAGCCAGTGTGATTTACTGAGGTCTTACTACATGCCAAGGGCTGTGCTCAGCACTTTACATGCCTTTTAGCTCATTTAATGAGGACAGAATTCTGCTGGGAAAGACACTATCATTTTTTCCACAATGCAAATGGGAAACCAAGGCTCAGACAGCAAGGAAGTAGTAACCAGAGGTCGCGGTACTAAAAGCTACAAGGCTGGGACTAGAACCCAGGGCCACGGTGATCCTAATCCCTTCCCCAACAGGATGCAGGAAGAAGGACTATGCACATTTCCACTCCTTCCCATCAGCTGAAAAAACAGTGCCCTAAACCCAGCGCGGCCACTCCCATCCAGGCCTCCAGTAAGCCAACATGTATGCCCCGACTATGAATTACAGACACCAGCCATGCACACCATCACACAGTAGGTAGGACGTTTCTTTGCATAGGGCAAGGGAAACTGTGGCCAAGGCATGAGTCTATTCCATCTAAACAGCAACCATGCAGTTATGCAGTCTTGCCTGCAACTCCTATGGCCACTATGGCTTCCCAAACACAGAACCCTCCTCTACTGTGTAAGATACAACCTGAGTAACTGGCCTCTCTTCTTGTCCCTGCAGAACTGCAACCTATGGTGCATTCTAAGAACCAGAATCTTTGCACTCTCCTTGGCTGCTGCTGGATCCCTTCCCATGTTCACATGGCCCCACTGGCCTGGAAAGTCACCTGCCCAGTGTTTGAGACTGCAGACGTTGAAACCACTCAGTCTCCCCTCGGTGGCTCTTCCAGACACCCCCTCCTAACTGTGTAGCTCTTAAGCTGATATTTGGGCACATATGGGAACAACTGATCAAAGTTCAGTGAATGTCTATGCCTTGTAAAGCAGGAACCACTATTAGTCTATTGTTAAAGATGAGAAAGCAGGCTCTAGCTGGGATTCGAACCCGGGTAGTACCACTATAGCACAGAGGGAGAGGGCAGAGCACGTGTTAAGCTGTTGGGTACAATGATGCCAGGCTTATAACACATCACCCCAGGTAATAACTAAGAAAATGTTAAATGTCACCAGAAAAGCGGTCTCCTGCAGTATAAGCCCCAAGAAAGGAGAGATTTTGTATTCCTGGAGCTTAGGCCTCTGCTTAACATAATGTAGCTGCACAATTAAATACCTGTTAAGTGAGTATGAATACAGAATGGGGTACTCTGGCCTCGGTTCATTTGTCTTCTGATGCCTACACATCCAACATCTTTGAGCATTGTTCTAAAGTAGTTTGTTTTGCTTTTAGGTAGGGACTTATTGTGTGGCCCTGGCTGGCTTGGAATTTGTATAGGCCAGGCTGGCCCCTGCATCTCTGTGCTAGGATTAAAGGCTTGCACCATCATGCCTGGCTATAATTGCTTTTTAAACAATTTTATCTACAACAAAGTAGAGATTTTTGTCCATCATAAAAGGGAGGATGCAAACCCCAGAAATGGTAGGGTGTCCAGGATAAGGCCGAATACTGGGGCGGGGAAAACTGACAATAACCTCTAACCGAGGGACAGTGGGAAAAGGTAAGGAGCTGGAGAGGGGATGAGGTGGGGGCAGGGACAGAAAGAGCCGAGGAAAGGCTACAAGACAGCAGAGCAAGCAGTGACTGAGCTAGGGGTAGGGGAATACCCATGGGGTGACCAGATTGTCCTTCCTGCAGGAAGGACACCTGACACCTCCGGAAACCCTCACAAAGGCGGTGGCTATGGAAAGACCAGGAAAAGGAATATAGAAGTCAATGCAGACTGATGTATTTACTACCAGCCTGACACTTCACTGACTCTTTGCCAGCACCTCCCTCCAAATACACTTACCCCTAGTCACTGTAGAGATGACAGTCATCTCAGATACAAGTGGAACCAGTTGGACCTACCTGGGATTGAGCTGGATAGGGTCTCTCAAAGGCTAGCAGCAGGCCTTGGGTAAACTACTTGGCTCTTGGCCTGTATTTTCTGAACACACGAGGAGCGTCCAGGACCCAGTGAGAGTTGGCCAAGTGTGTCTGTCACCAGCACGACAGACTCATCTGTCTTTCTGTCTAATGTGAGAGCACAGACACTGTAGACATGTCAGATCCAAGTAAAAGCCACTCGCCCATGAAAAGAAACAGGAGGAAGTGTCAAATCCTGGACAGGGCTAAAGTTCAGCCCATGCCTAGAAGGCAGGGTCAGTGAGAAGAGGCGGCAACTATCTATTCCCTTTTCTTCCACTATCATCTCATCACTTGGTTTCCTCGGGGCACATGGAGAAATCAGTGTCTCCATAGTTGGGCAGGGAGAAACCAAGGCACACATAAAGTGTAGTACCATCCTTCAAAAGGGAACCTTATCATCTGCCTCTAGTTTTGAGTCATCCTCACCTGTGTGCCATACAACTAAGCAAACAGAGCAGGGTCCTCAGGTGAGGTCAAGGCCAGTAGGGACAGATGGCAACTTCTCTGAACTTAATTCCTAACTGTCCCCAGCATCACAGTCAACAAAAGTCTGCCTGCCACTAGCCTCACATCACTCACTGTCCATGCCCATTGGTCTCTAATATGATCCCTTCCAGACAAGAAGCCAGGGTGGAAGCAGGCCCCAACAGAAATGGAGGGGCTCTCTGCACAGAAGTCGACTGTTGTTTGGGCCTACTCAATAGCAACTGTCTTTTTTTTCTTTTTTTTTAAGCTACAGACAGGCATAGATCAAAGAAGGAAAACCCCAAACCATCTTTCATCCCTCAAAGCAGTTTAGGAATCAGGGTGGGAAGTGAGGTGTCAATGGGGAGTGCTAGTATGCCCACTCAATCTGATAATCCCCCCCCCCGAGATTGGGGACATACCAAAAATATCTTGGAAGGGTTAGTGGTACCACTGCCTCCCCTGGCTACCACCACCCAGTCTGTTCACAGATTTTTAAAATTTCTCCCAAAGGTTACCTAGTGGTGCTGGTACATGCCTTTAATCCCAGCACTTGGGAGGCAGAGGCAGGTGGATCTCTGTGAGTTTGAGGTCAGCCTGGTCTACAGAGTGAGTTCTAGGACAGCCAAGGATACACAGTGAAACCCTGTCACTTTGCAGGGTGGGGAGGGAGTGGTCCCCAAAAGTGAGGCATGGTGACGCACACTTGCAATCCTGACACTCCAGGAGTTAAGGGGAGAATCACACGCTCATGGCCAGCCTGGGCTATCAAAAACAGACACAAACCAAACCAAACCAACAAGAAAACAAATTTCTTTCGAAGCAAACTAAAAACAAATGAAAAACTTTAGCAGCTGCCTTTAGTGCAGGGAGTGGGAGCGGAGAACTAGGGCCTTCTATCTTTCTATCTGAGCAGAGAACATAGGGCAGGGAGGAATTCCTGGTATTTTCTTCACTGCCTTCTCCCCAGCGCAGGGTGACTGGGGTGTGTCTCAGAGGGCAGCTACAGCTCAGATCAAGAGTCCAGTGGTACCACCTTCCTCCCCGTGCCAGCTGGAGGCCCAGCTCACAACAGTCTGGTCTCCTTTGGGGCAGATGGTGGGTGGCCTGGGGGAGCAACACCATGTTGCTCCTTCATCAGTCGTTGCAGTTTCAATGAGCTAAATGTCACAGCATCCTCTCTACCAAGACCTGGAGACTTTCCAGGAACCTTTAGCCTCTAACTACATCTTCTCTACAAAAGAAGATCTGACCACGACCTCCTAAAATTCCGATTTTCTACCACCCAGCCAGCGCCTTTCCTAACCCTACCCCTCCTCTTCTTTGGCATGTTTAAAATATATATTGCTTTCAGCACTGAAAATTATTACTCCCAGGTCAGGCCCAGAGTTTTCCATCTTCCCATACTCTCTTAGACCGGAGAGGAGGCCCTTCCTGCCTATACTCATGTTTCAACCTTGAAGAAACATGTCCAGCGCCCACCCACTGAAAAAGCAACCAGCTAGAGAAGACCCCACAGAGTACAGGAGAGGCTCCACACACACTGCCATAGTAGCCTTACAGTGCCTCACACCCAGATTCACACTCCAAGCCCAGAAACCCAGGCAGCCCATGAGGCGGGGTGGAAAATGGCATGCTTTAGGGGACGTACTTATCCTCCAGAAAACAGGGAGCTATGTATTACCTAGACCAATGGACCACAGCACACAGTGACAAGTAAGTAATGGGTAGGTAGGGGATACAATGTGGATACACTGGACGAAGAGTGGGGATGATTCACATCCTAGGCAGGAAGTAGCAAAGGGCATGAAATTCTACCACGTGACTCAGAACAGTGAGTTAAAGTTCATGAATTACTTCTGGAATTTTATGTTGAATACTTTTAGACCACAGTTGACCATAAGTAATCAGAAATTATAGAAAGTGAAACCACAAAGGAAGATTACTGTGCTGTGGCTTCTTGACCTGGACAGCACCTAACATAGGGAGGGGAAGCAGCTAGCTCGGTCTTACACCATGTGTTTGTGGGAACAAAGTGCCAGTGTCCTCTAGTGTCTTCCTCAGCTCCTCTCCACCTTCATTTAGACAAGGTCTCTCACTGAACCTGTAACTGGCTAGCTAGAGGGCTCCAGGAACCCATCTGTCTGTGCCTCCTGAGGGCTGGAATTTCTGCACGGGGATTTTCACTTGGGCACTGGCTGTGAACCCAGGTTCTCGTGTTTGCATGGCAAGCATTTTTAGTGATTGAACTAGCCCCCCATCCCCTCAACCAATTTTCAAAAACAGCTACCCTGGAACCAAAGGGATTAAGGTCTGTTTGTGACTGTCTTCCCATCTAACTTTGGGATTCCCCTGCTGCCCTCCCTGCCCTCTCTCAGCAGCCTCTGTGGAGCTCAGAGACATCACCCGCAAGGTCTCACGCTCTCTCGAACTCCAGAACTCCTGGGAGCAGGCTTGTGCCAAAAGGGAGCAGCAGGGTTTTACTTCTGGGTTTCCGACTTTCACAGGCCTGGGAACCCTGTCCTCACTTGGAAGGGACAAAGAAAACAAAGCAGGTGGCCCTGTCCCCATTGTTCTCACCCTGGGATAGTCACCTGCCCTGTTCCCGGCAGCGGGCCCTCCTCCCATGAGTACAGAGAGGGCAGAGGTTGGCATGGACTGACTGAGCCAGGAGTACAGGGAAAGACTGCAGGGGTCTGAGCTCCAGATGAAATGTCAGCAAGGACACTGAGGCACCCGGAGGGCTGGAAATCCCTGCACGTGGATAGAGTCACAGAGCACAGCTGCTTGCCCAAGAACCAGCCTTGGGGAGCTAGAAAGGGTCCTTCCCTCCCATGCACTCCAGCGGGCTCCAGAGCAGCTGGAATTTATCCACGGCCTTCAAGACAAGAGGGCATCTTTCATGGCCCTGCAGCTTCTAAGCCCCCAGTTCATCACCACTGCCCTCCCAAGTGGTCCAAGTCCCTGCTCTGTACTGGTCTGCGTCCATCTGAGATGCTGGGTTTATGACATCATCCCTTTCCACCACCAGAATCTAGACCTCCAGGTGTGGGGCACCTGATGATGATGGAAGGGGGATTAGTTTTCCTAGTGACTGTGGTTCCTGATAGGTTACCCATGTGCACATCATAGATAGCAGTAGTTAGAGGGCATGATGGCAGGGGTGGGTGGATCATGGAGAATGCAGAAGAATTATGGTGGATATGATCAAGAACATTGTATGCATGTGTGGAATTGTCAAAGAAAGTTTTTTTGTAAAGTTGAAAAAGACTCTAGGTAGACATGACTTAGCATGGTGGGAGCATGGCCACACACTCGATCCAATCTTGACCACATCTTTAGGGTGCACGCACACTTAGGCTCCCCACTTTATTCAATTCAGCACGACCTTGAGGAGAAATGGAAGGAGTGACCACAGGAAGCCATCCTCAAGGTTTCTAAAAACAGCACCTTGAGTAGGCTCCAAAGGAGGTCACTGTGGGAACCGCTGACTGGCCATCTCCCCATCCAAAGCAGACATCTGGGAAAAAGCTGGTTTGCCTGCAGCTCAGCCACCCTGCCTCATGCCTACTTGCTTCCTGGCCTCTATAACCCAGGTCTATACAGAACACACATGTCTAGATGGCCAAACAAGAGAACTTCAAAGTTCCAAGTGTCCAGTTTGGAGTCTTCCTTTGGGAGCAACTCCAGGACAAAGATCCTGGCTTTGGAGCAGATGTACCCAGGCTCTAACCCCACAAGCAGGTGCAGCATGCCCTGATACCATGCCTGGCTTACTTATTCATATCCATAAAACAGGAGGACCATGGTTCCATCTGGGCTGGGCTGGGAACAACTGTGCACAACTGCCTACATGGGGTCTCCCAGCTCCTGCCTCCCCAGTAGGACGCCTGCTCCTAAATCCTATCACATATGTTTCTTCTAGGTTATACCTGTACCCTTAGGAGTTTGACTGGCTCTGTCCCATTGTGTCCTTCAAGATGTCACAGACAATGTAGCAAGCGTCCCAACCCACCTACACATCCCTTCTTCTACCTGTGCCTGGCAGCCTGGATAATGAGTAACTAACTACCCATCCTTAAAGGCTGGGTTCTGATGATAAAGGGTTATGAAGAACCCCATTGATTATAATTTGTTTAAGATGACCAAGTGGTTAAACTGTAAACCTCTTCACTAATTAAAAAATCAAAGCCTACAGGGTGCTAGGTGGTGGTATTAACTCCAGGAAAACAGCCTACCTGGTTGCTTGTACCCCTCTCACCCAAATCTCGCCTCCAGAACCAGTCTGAGAGGCTGTCATTTAACCATGCTCCAAACATGATCTCTCCCCATCTTCTCCACAAAGCTCCCTGCCCGCTCCTCCTGAAAGCCACCTGTCACAAAATCCTTTCCTTATTGCCTGACTCTAACCTAACCCCCCACCACCAACCCCCCGCTGTGGTCCAAGCCCATTTCCTCTACTTTAGTCACTGGCTGGAGACAGACAGCAGCTGGCCTCCATCCTCCCTGGAATAAATTGTACAAGAAACTGCCAGTAACTGGGCACAGGCATCTCGGCATAGGTGGTACTGTGGGGGTCAGGGGAAGGAGGGGCAGTGCAGGAATGTTTTCTCTGCCTCAATGGCTTGAGGTCCAGACTCAACCCACTAGGAGAAGACTGAGTCACAATTGAGACTATGACACCCCACAATCCCAAAGCCACTGCAGAAACAAGAAGGACTATGACTATTTGTAATACAGGTGTTCCCTCTCAAATCTCACACCCAGAGTTCTGTCCATAGGACCCCCACACACACATTTAGTGACCACAGGGATAACATATAGTGTGTGGGGGAAAGTGACCACTCAGGCATGTGAAAAAAGAGGGGCCACCCAGAATAGCTGGCTCTGCTTTTCTACTCTGCATGAATGGTCCCCTGCCCACCTATCATCACTACCAAACACAGTGTGGGATGTGACCAGATTAAGAAGCATAAGCCATTTTGTACTGATATGACAGAAAAACATAGCCCGTGCTCTCCCAGGACAGCGGGGCTGAGGTGAGGGTTGCAGTGGGAGCTGAAGAAACCTCCCACTCTCACTGACCTGGAGGCCAGGACCAGGGACAAGCTGGGCAACAGGAAATGGGAACTCTGCTACTGGCACAGCACAAGAATCTTACCAGAGACAATGGCCCACTGCCAAAACTAGAGGCCAGAAGTAAGCAGGACCCTGCCCTGCTCACATGCCTCCCCTACCCCACCGCACCCCAGGACTGGGTAGTTTTGTTTTGTTTTAAACAGGGTCTCACTAGATAGCCCAGACTGGCCTGCAATTTACTATGTAGGGGTCCAGGCTGGCCTCGAATTCTATGGTCTTCTTGTCTCAGCCTACAGAGTGCATGCTGTGTTCTTTTTTTTTTTTAAATATTTATTTATTATGTATACAATATTCTGTCTGTGTGTATGCCTGCAGGACAGAAGAGGGCACCAGACCCCATTAAAGATGTTTGTGAGCCACCATGTGGTTGCTGGGAATTGAACTCAGGACCTTTGGAAGAGCAGGCAATGCTCTTAACCTCTGAGCCATCTCTCCAGCCCCGCATGCTGTGTTCTTAAGCAAGAACATTCCTCCATACCAAGCATGTGTCACATCTTAGCACTCAGGAGACTGAAGCAAAAGGACCCTAAGTTCAAGGCCAGACCAGGCCACATAATAAGTCCTTTTTTTCCAAACAACTACCACAAGCAAAGAAGCCTTAGAATGCTTACATCCTTAACTCCCTCAGTTTCCCACTGAGTGGTGAACGCTCAGCTGACAAGTCTGCCCAGTGTCAGCTACTGTCTGGTCCCCTGAATCATGGCCTCAGTTTCTTCACTTATAAAATACAAACACTACCACCTGCCCACTAGTTCCCAGGATAGTCCTCAGCATTACAGCAAAAGGGGCCACGGCAAGCATGAAGCCAGGCAGAGGCTCCTGAGCCACAAGCTTACAGAATATAGACATTAGGGATTGTGGGGAAAGGTGGGCTGGGTGTGGGCATGAAGACTGAAGGATGAACAAATGCACTGTGTTCCCAAGTCACCCAAGACTCAAGCAGAAGAAGAAGTCTTCCTGTGAGTTTAGTTTCCCTGACAGCAGCAGGAAGGGCTTTCTTGGAATTGCCAGAGGGTCCATCTATCCTCACTACTGAAGCAGAGGCTCCTGAGCTGGGCCAGTGGTAACTTAAAAACTAACCTAGAAGCTGGAGATGGCTCAGAGCATTTGCTGCTCTTCCAGAAGACCCGCGTTCGATCCCCATGCCCATATGGCAGTTCACAATCATTTGTTAACTCCAGTCCCAGAGGATGCAGTCCCCTCTTCGGGGGTTTGTTGGGGGAGCAAGCATGCAGGTGGTGCACATGCAGCAAAACACCCATACACATAAAATGTTATTAATATAAAATTAGTCCAGCATCAGACATCAGGACATGGCCTACTGTCTTCACGGCCCTTAGCCCTCCCCATTCTAACATGAGACTTCCGGCCAATCCCGTGAAAAACAGCATGAGACCAAAGGGAAAGATGGAAGAACAAGGATTTTTTTTTTTTTTTGCCTTCAATCTCCCCCAGGGGGCCTCTGAGCCATTCGCCTCTATGGAGGGACAGAGGGGCAGCTGTGTCTGGCTGCTGCAAAGGCCATGTCCAGCCAAGGACCAGCACCCCACCCATGTGTAGGGCGGTCACTCAATCCATTTAACCCACAGAAGGTGGGGCCAGAGCCATGACTGGACATTCCCTGTTCCATGAAGCTTGGAACAGAGCCAACTGATTCATTTAAGTTTTTGCTGAGCCACAGCCATGTGCCCAGAAAGGGGCAAAACAAAGGCAGGGCAAGCCACTGCCTGCCCAGGAGGATCAGTAGCCTAAGCGGAGGCCAAGCTGGTAGATGGAAGAGTTATGCAAAAAGATTCCACGAGAGGACAGAGAACACGAACACTGAGGCTAGGTCAGTTCCTGGGGCCCACACTGGCCCCTTAAAGAATAAGCAAAAGGTACAAAGACAGCAAAGGCAACTAGGCACAGCAGCACATGCTGTTATCCTAACACTCAAGAGGCCAAAGCCTCCAGGAGGTTCACAAGCCCAAAGCTAGCCTGGGCTACATGGCAAGAATTTGTCTCAAAAATAAAACAAAGCAAAACAGACAGGAATAAGCTAGGATTTAGGCATATATTTCATCCACTTAAGAAAAAAAAAAAAGCACATCTCGCCTCCCTTTCTCTCTCCCCACTTTAGGGCCTTCTAATCTGGCATATGCTGCCAGCCCTCCTTAGAGCAGGAATGCAAGATGAGTAGGCACACACATGTATGTGGAATTACTAGCACCTTCATGCTGTACTCCTGTGGCTTAGATATGATGAGAACCCCCAAGGGATTATGGAATGAAATTTAATCCCCGTGGTGAATTGTTAAGAGGGTGGAAATTGCGGAAATTTAATCCAATTTGGTGTTCTGAGTTGGGCCTTAGGGAGGGGATCAGGACTGGATAAGGTCATCAGGGTGGAGCCCTATGACTGAATCCTAGTAGCTTTATAAGAGTGGGCACGCACATACTCCACATCAGTCTCATATTCTGGTACTTGTTTTAAACGTGCTATGATGCAACACTTCAGAATACTGCCAGCAAGAAACCCATCTTCAGATAGAGGCCCTTGATGGTGGGCCAAAATAAACCTCTTTTCTTTGCAACTTACGAAGTCATCTGTGATATTGCATTATCAGTAACAGAAAACAGCCCAGCGTGCAGGCCAGCAAAACTCTGCACAATGAGATCCACTCATCTGTGCAGTCTCGTGTGGCTACTGAGCACTTGAAACTTGGTCGATGCCTCAGTAATGTGGTCTGAACTTTCTTCATTTAAACAGCTTCAATGAGCAATAGCATATTAAGAAATAAAAGCACATCTTGGCTTATCCCACTCATAGAATCTATATTGAGCATACCTGACCTGCATCTCCCCTAGTATGTGCATTCCCTGGACTGTCCATAATAATCTAATTCATATCTTGCCCGAGCTCCTGTTTCCTGTTAATCTCAAACACAGGGTGAGATTTCTTGGGCCCCAAGGAAGGTGGCAGGGCTGGAGTTATACAGAGGTCAGGACGTCACTTGTTCATAGACCTCCAGAAGAGTACTCCCCACACCCACTCCTGCAAGACACCAACCAACCCCAGGGAACAGCCACCTGGAGGTACAAAGGAATTATATGCCTTTCTTGGCCCATGTCAGG
This sequence comes from Ondatra zibethicus, assembly GCA_004026605.1. Classification (NCBI taxonomy): domain Eukaryota; kingdom Metazoa; phylum Chordata; class Mammalia; order Rodentia; family Cricetidae; genus Ondatra; species Ondatra zibethicus. The sequence continues at coordinate 41,721 of PVIU01008657.1, read as the reverse complement.
CCAGTTGACCAGTCTTACACCTCGTAAGTGTGTGTGTGTGGGTGTGTATGTGTGTGCACGCACATGCCAAAGTTGATTTGGGGTGTCTTCCTCAATCACTTTCTCTTTATTTTTTCAGATGGCTCTCTCAATAAACCTAGAGCTCAATGATTGGCTAGTAGGGATCGTCAACAAGCCCCATGAATTCTCTTGTCTACTTCCTCAGTCCTGGAATTAGAGGCACACACTGCTATGGCCGGCTTTTTACATGAGTGAAAATCGAAACTCAGGTAAGATGATGGAGCCACCTCTACAGCCTGATCTCAAACCTCCACACCTGTTTCCTCCAGTCCCTGGCACTATTATTCAGCAGGCTTTCTAGAAAGTTCTTGTCATCCTGAGCACTGACTTCCCAGCAGGTTACACTCATGCCCACTGTCCACTGACTACTGAAGGGATACTGGCTTTCAGAGAGCATTCTGTTAAAACCAGCTTTGTGTTCCCCACACATTAAGAACAACCAATGTGCAACTGGTGAACAGCACGTGCATGCATTTCATGCCATAAAAAAATTAAGTTCTTTGTTATAAACACAATACAACTGCATTACAGAAAATGTGCAGAAGAGAAAGAGTCATCAACAATCCAGCCTCCAAAGCTTGGTCCAGCCTAGCTTCTGTTTTCTAAAGTGAATTTCTTTGACTCAGTGCTAAACTTTACATCCCCTGGCTTGCTTTTGAAAATCTCAAGTGTGGCTAGAACCTCAAACCTGCTTTTAAAATCACTCAGTGAAAACCGTGGACCAAGCAGCTCAGGCACCAGGGTTTCCATACCATCTGGGTAGGGGCCACCTATGCCCCAGGCTGAAACACAACAATCTGATCAACAAAGGCAACCTGCAGGAGCAGAGCCAGAGGGGCAGGATGTGCAATAGTATGAGCACAGATAGGAAACTGCTTTCAGGAAGCTTAGTGTCCTGAGAAATGTTAAGATAGGGAACAAAGAAGGGCTGGGGGACAGCTGGGGGACAGTGCTTGCTTTGCCTATGCAAAACAGGCAAACCCAAAGATACATAAGGGGCCCCAACAGAACAATCAGGAGAACTGATGACATGAAGCTTCAGTCCCTGGCATTCTAAAGACAAAACTGTCAAAACACATCTCTGTTAATCTTCAGTATACTGTGTAGCAATAGGAACTTTCTAGAATAGTACCCAGAACTGCCCTCCACAATTCTAAAGCTGCACTTCCCTGGTAAGGGGTGGGAGGGCATGCCAGACAAACTCTTAGGGAGGTGCTGAAGTCCTCTCACCAGCAACCTATGGACCTGCCTCATGGACTGGTGTCCTGGCCAAGAGTGCTGGCAGCCTCCCAGGGTGCTTACTGGATGGATGGGCCTGCTTAGATCATCTTCTGGGTTGGAGGTTGGCACAGTGAAATTTGCCAAGGGAAGCCTGGGACAGCGCTGCCTCTAAGCCTGGAGGCTGCAGGCAGGGAAAGAGGCAGAGGAGACCAAATTCGCTTGGCTCCAGTCATTCATTAATGGTTGTTCATGAATGATTACCCTCCTATAGGGTCCTCAGTTTTGGATGCAACAGGGCACAATTCAAGAGTCCTGTGTAGAGCAGTGTAGTGAGAGATGAAGCTCAGAGGAAGCCAACCCCCAGACCCAGCATCAATCCCAACAAATTCATTTGCTTACTGGGAAACCTATGGTGGTGACAATACACTATGCTTGTAGCCACCTCTGAGCATTGTATAGTACCACTGCAGCACACACTAACCCCACCACTTCAAAGGAAGATACATGGCATATAGTATTTCTCTTCATTCCCACTGCCCTTTAAACCAGTACTGAGTCTACAACTGGAACTCCCTGTTTAAATGGCCTTGGTGAACAAACCTTTGGCTCAGAAAGGTACAATAGCCCCGTCACACACTGAATCTTCTGAGGCTCCCCAAACATAGGTTAACTAGTCCCACTTACTGGGCCAGTCATTCCAAGGGATGTAGGGCTGGGACCAGAGTTTAGAAGGTGGGAGGGGGTGTGTGGAAAAGCTATTAATCAGGACACCCTCCTTCTTCCTGTTACCTACTTTGGGGGTGCTGACAAGACACTCCCACACTAGCCTACCCCACTTAGCCTGTTCACTTGGCAGCTCTGGAGGGGGCAGGGATGCTGGGAGAGGAAAGGCATCTTTCCAAAGCCAACATTGGCAGGATGCATTCCACAGCCCAGGGGGCATGAGTTTTATTTGAACAGCAGTGATAGGGAGGAATGGGTCTGACGTTCCTTCTACTCCAAGCTCCATGGACAGGTGCCTACTTTTATCCTGCATGCGGAATGGGGCACAGGAGCAGCAAGGACCCTACAGCAGACACAAAGGCTATCCTGGGCAAAACAAACACCCATAAGCTCTCTTCCCCTACCCAACCCTCAGCATACAACAAGCAACCTAGCTGTCCCTAGCAAGGCTGTGGCTGGGTGGCATGTGAACCATCAGAGGAAGGAAAGACAAGATTCTCTCTACCAAGTGCTACAGTGTAGTGTCCTGTGAGGGGTGGGGAAGTCAAGTGGAGTTGCCTATCACAAGTGTGGCTCTAGCTGACAGAGAGGTGACAGGTGACATCTTACAACTAAGTGATTATACCTCTCCTCCAACTCCTTAATTCTTTCTTGTGGAGTCCTTTCTGAGGGTCCCCTGGCCCATAGTCTTGCCAAAGGATAGGAGGCCGAGGATGTTGGTAAGAGGGCTGCAGGCAGGGGCACTGTTGACAGCTCTGGTATAACCTAGGTTTTCCTGATTTAAAAGTTTTTATGCTTAATATGGTAAACAAGCCTGCATATATGATCTACTTGGGCATAACAAAGTTGTGCCTGGGAAAGCTACCAACAGCAATGCTCAGGGCAATTCCTGAAGCCAGGAGCATCTAGGAAGTGTGGAGAACACAAGGGTCTGAGGAGAACTGGGGATGCAGTTCAGTTAGAATGCTTGCCTAGACCAGCACTGAATGAGACTGGTCACGGTGGTGTCCTTGTCTGCAAGGCCAGCACTCTGGAGACAGAACAGCTTGCAGCGGTGCTCTGGCTCCAGACTCCTGCCTGTGTGCAAAGCAGATAATTAGCTGGATGATCCTGGCTCAGTTATTCAACTTGTGTGCAAGAATCCTTATCTCACATCATTCAGTGCTGTGGCTGCGCGCCTCTCTTTGCTACCCCTCCCTCAAGTCACCTGTTAACAGTGGATCTCAAGGTCACCAAAGGTCACCAGGCATGGTGGCACGGGCCTTTTAACTCCAGAACTCCTGAGGCAGAGGCAGAAGGATCTCAGTGAGTTCCAGTTCAGCCAGGGCTACACAGTGAGACTGTCTTAAAAAGGAATAACAACAACATAAACCTCAAAGGACTTGGCCAATTGGGGGGCGCGTGCCACAGGCATGCAGGGCTGCAGAAAACCTCTCCTCCCACCGAAGGTCGATCCCCAGTCCTGTCGGCACTAAGGCCCAACAGGATCAGCAGAAAGATTTCTGAAATCTCAAGATCAACAGTCCACCCGGGCCCCAGGCCACTGTGAGGGAGGAGTGGCCTGAGGCTTTTCCAGTTTGGGGGCCAAAATACCAGGCTGCTGGGGCGGTGATCAGGAGAGCAGGTGTGGTCATCACCTTTGACTGACTGACCTGCCCACTGAGGCCACTGTTCCCAAGAAGCTTTTCCTTAATTGCCTGCCCCCCAGCTCTAATTGCTCTTCATTGCAGGTCCCCACCCCTGGTAAGCAGTTGTCTTAGACCAAGTTGTGTAACTTTCCCTAAAGGGCTGGGCCTTGGCTCCAGGAGGCTGGTTAAATAACTCCTAGGCTCCTCTTTGCAGCCAGGAGGTGCCCTCAATGTGAATCACCTCCTGCAACCTCTAGGATGGGCTGGAGACACCAGTCCATAGCTCCTCGGATGCAGAGTCCCATGCTGGAGAAAAGTCCCCAGGAGAGTAGGGTGGAGGCTGAGAGTAGGTTTCAGACAGACCCCTTCTGCCCCAGACTCTAGCCTGGTCCAGAAAAGCATCCTCTCCTCTACACCTCTGGGAGCTTCCCACAGGAGCAACAGTTACCTTTTCTCCTATCAGCAGGGAAGCTAGCCCCCCACACACACTCCACCCAGGTCTCAGGGAAAGGTGTGCTGGGCAGGTTAGGACAAGAAGTGAAGCAGGCTCTGCACCCCCAAATACAATCAATACTTTTGCGTTTGCGACTTCCAGGCAATGCTATAAGGATATGGGTGGGCTACAAAGATGGCTCCTGCTGTGTAAAGTCCTCAGTTCGGATCCCCAGTAACCAAGTCACACCTGACAAGCCACCCTAATCTCAACACTCTCTGAAGTGAGACGGGAGACAGAGACAGAAATCCAGGGTCAAGCTAGCCTCCTGTACAAAGCAGCGTACTGTGTCTCAAGTCAGGTGAAACAATGAGAGGACTAGCCATCCGTGCTACACCACGGCACGTGCACACCCACTCACACACAAGCATGCAGACACAAACGGGTTTTTGTGTGTGTGTGTGTGTGTGTGTGTGTAACTGGGCTAAGAATTATCTCTATGAAGAAAGGTCCACAATCAGTACTGCATGATTAACCTGAACTTGCCTCTCTACCCAAAACATCAACCTTCAGCCCACAGGTCACCCGCATCCCAGGATAGCTACGCATATGGCCCAATACAGTTGCAGATTATAATGTCATGTAATGTGAACAGGCTAGACACCAAGCAAGACAGTTTTGCCACCACCTTAGTTACTCCTTCCCAGGCCCTGGTTTCCAATCCAAAAAATAGGATAGCATATTTAGCTATCGGGAAATAGATTCCCTGCCAGTGTCAGCCCCATGGAGGAGCAGAATGGAAGAGTCAAATGAATGGTTCTGCAGACCCTTGGAAAAGGTAAGGTGTTCACCCTGCAAACACTTCTTCTCCCTTCCTGTGTAGGCAGGCCAAGGGGTGGAAAAACCCAGTGTGGCTGCTCAACTCTGTCACACCAGACTATCAGCTAGAAAGCCTCATCCTCCCAGGCAAACAGTCCTGGCCTTCTCAGAGCTCCTCCTTGCAAGGCTCTGAAGATTAAACAAGGGCAGGGGCGTGCACACAGACGGGTGGCCCACCCCAGCCCATCCCAATTTCCCCACAATACAGCCTTAAAGGCAGTCCCGAAATTGCAGGAAGGACCAGGACTAGGCATTACTTCCTTAAAGGGATCCAGTCACACACCCGTGTGTGCTCCTGCTGAGTTGGTCTACCCTGAGCGTGTGCTTCTGAGCGTGAGCATCTGCTGCAGGAGGGTCTGGACATGTGTGCTCTCAAGTTCCTTGAAAGTAGAAACCACAGCCGGACGGTGGTGGTGCACGCCTTTAATCCCAGCACTCAGGAGGCAGAGGCAGGCGGATTTCTGTGAGTTCGAGGCCAGCCTGGTCTACAAGAGCTAGTTCCAGGACAGGCTCCAAAGCTACAGAGAAACCCTGTCTCGAAAAACCAAAAAAAAAAAAAAAAAAAAAAAAAAAAAAGGTGGAAACCACACCTTCTCCCTCCTACCGCAGCCCCCAGTAGAGAGCTGAAGACCAGAGCTCGGCAACCACAGCCTGGGCTACAGCATCCCAGAAAAGTTTATAAAAACAAAGGATGGTGGGCAGGGAAAGGGCAGGATGGAGTTGGATGGGGGTGTTCCTCTGGAGATAAATAGACTCTGACTGGGGAAGCTGTTTACTGGGACACTCCAGTCAAAGGGGGGTGGCTGCACCTGGAGGGTGCACTGTTCAGCTGACAGACTACCATAATTCTCCCCAGCCCAAAAGGCCAGGAACTAGGTATGAACCATCTGACTATAGACAGGGAAGACAGATTAAACACCAGTGGGGTAATGAGGACAATTTCAAATACATAGCTAATGTAAAGCTAGCCTGGGCTATATGAAAACCCTGCGTCAAAAATATCAAATTCAACCATCCATCCTGGGAAGGGCTTAAATGCCAGCCTTTGACAAGCACAAACACATGCTGTCATTTACATGGAAGCCTAAAAATTTCCTAAGAAGAGAGTAACTGGATTTTGGTGGTATGTGCCTATAATCCCAGCACTTAAGAAACTGAAATGGGTTCAAGGTTAGATGGGGCTACAGAGTGAAACCTTGTCTTGGGACTGAAAGAGGGCGCAAAGCTTAAGAGTTCATACTACTCTTGCAGAGGACCTGAGTTTGGTTCCCAGCATCCATGCTGGGCAGCTCACACTGCCTTTAACTCCAGCACCAGAAGGATTGCCTCTATACTCATGTATAGACCCACACCATACACCCAATAAAAAACAAACAAAAAAAAAAAAAACAATGTCAGGCGGTGGTGGTGCACACCTTTAATCCCAGCATTGCGGAGGCAGAAGCAGGTGGATCTCTGTGAGTTCGAGGCCAGCCTGGTCTGCAGAGTGAGTTCCAGGACAGACTCCAAAGCTACAGAGAAACCCTGTCTCAAAAAACCAAAACCAAACAAACAAAAGTAGAATAGTGGTCTAGGTTGTATGGCACGTGTGTGACTAGAATTTACAATTTATTATCAAAGGCTCCAGGGAGAGGAACAGAAAGGGAACGGAACCATTGTTGCCCTTCTTTGCTGGCACACATCACACACCCTTACTGAATTATCATACTGTATGCACACACATAAAAAACTTTAAAAAAAACTTGGGTAAGTCTGTTCTTACCCAGTGCCCCCAGATGTAGTTTGAAGGAGCAGGGTGGGGTGGGGTGGGAATTGTCTTAGTTGGGTTTATACTGCTGTGATAAAACACCACAATCAAAAACAATCTGGGGAAGAAAGGTTACTTGGCTTATACCTCTACATCACTGTTCATCATTGAAGGAAGTCAGAGAGGGAGGGCCCTGAAGCAGGAGCTGATGCAAAGGCCACACAGGAGCACTGCTTACTGGCTTGCTCCATGGCTTGATCAGCCTGCTTTCTTACAGAGCACAGTACCACCAGGCCAGGGTGGCCCCACCCACAGTTCCTTCCCACATCAACCATCAATCAAGACAATGTGTCAAAGGCTCGCCCCCCACGCCAGTCTGGTGGGGGCATTTTTTTCCAGTTGAGGTTCCCCCTTCCCAAATGGCTCTAGCTTATATCTAGTTAACATAAAACTATCCAGCACAGAAATAAACTTTTTATTGCGTTTAAATTTTTTTATTGAGTATGGATGTGTGCAAGTCACGACACACATGTAGAGGTCAGAGGGCAACTTTCAGGAGTAAGTACCTTCATTGCTGGGCCATTTCACTATCCATAAACATCGATCACTTCTTTCCACACTGTGAAAGACCAAGGCAAGTGAATAAATACAGCTTTACCTGGCTGAAATCATCTGGCTTTGATCTTGCAAGAGGCAAGATCCTCATCAGACTTTCATGAGAAGGTGTATGCCACTGGGCACCTGGGCATGACAGAACTTGAAGCAAGTACTTACTTACCTTCATGCTGGACATCTTGAGAACTGGACCTGGTTGCACAAGACTTAGGACAGAAAAATGTTCAGCTCTTATGGTCAAATTTAAAGGCACTCCAATCCTTCAATAAATGGGTGAACATGGAGTAGTAAAAATCTGACCAGGGTCACATAGAACAAACGAGTGTGTAGGTAAGATTAAGACTCCAGTTATGACCAGTTTTTGTCTTCACAATGGTCAAATGGTTTCCTTTCCCCACCCCCAAGTATAGGCTGGCTCAGACAAGTGGAGGAGCCATGATGTGCACAGTCCTCCAGACAAGGCTGATGATTTCTGGTGGCCCACAGCCCAGCCTCCAAGTTACACAATGGAATCAAGCCAATCCTGCCACCAACTACTTTGCACAGGTTCTCCTAGACTCTGGACAAGTATCCCCTTGCAGGAAGGAACTGGTTAAACAGCTGCAGCTAGATTATAGTAGGGCGTGCGGGAGTGGGTGACAACAGCCAGGGAAGTACACATTCCTTCCTAAATATTTCAGCAGGAAGCCTAAATATTTAGATGGATGAGAGGAAAAAGAACGCATATTGCAAAGCTAATCAAAGAGCCCTGGCCACCAAGAGAGCTCCAGAAGTGTTGGTACTGTTTTGCCTCAATGTAGCCTCCAAGCCTGCATGGCCACTACCTAGGAAAGATGGTCCTGAGGTCACCTGGACCCAGGATTCTCTGGGAGGAAAGATTTAACCAAGGCTTGAGACTAAAAGGGAGAAACCACACTTTCAAGCATTGATTATCCCCATCATGGAGTGAACTGTGAGTTAATTTGAAAGGAATGGAAATGGTGGGTGACACAAAGAACACGGGCTTGTTGGGTTTCATCATCCTCCTTGCTACCAACCTCTACATTAAGAACCCATTGTATGGTGAGGCCTGTGGGGTGGGATCAGAGACAAGATGCCCAGAGAAAGGGGGTAGGGAGAGCACCTGCTGTATAGTGTAAGTACCCTGACACAGTGGCTGAGCCTGAAGACACTGAAGCACTATGGTCCCATCTAAGGAGGAGACAACTTGCTCACACTAATAGCCATCAACACCCTGGATGCTTAGCCCCATGCACTAAAAGATTCTGAAGATCCCACCCAGGCAAACGTGGCATTTCTCCATTTCTTAACCTTCCTCCTTGTTTCTTCCACTATCAACACAACAGAATGTATAGCAAAACAGTTCCAAGCTTGAGGGCTAGGTTGTCAGTCTTCCTCATTCTCCTCACTGTGAGGCCCTAGATATATGTAGTTGTCTTGGTTACTCTTCTTGCCACTGTAATTAAACACCTGACAACAAACACCTAACGTGCTCTCATAGGTCGAAAGCAACAGGAGGCCACCATGGCAGGGAAGGCATGTGCACTCTGGCCTATTAAGCTCTCTCTACTTACAGCGAGCATTCTGGGGCTTCTCACGCATACCAGTTTCAAAGACCTCCAGATCATGTGGTCAGGGTTACCACAGAAACTACCCTCAATTCCTGGTACCAATTTATCTTTCTCACCGCTGCATCCAATAAAACAACTTTAAAAGGGAAGGGTCAGGGTTGGAGAGATGGCTCAGTGGTTAAGAGCAATTGTTGCTTTTACAGAGGACCCAGGCTCAGTTCCAAGCACCGACATGGTGGCTCACAGCCATCCATAACTACAGTTCTAGGGGATCTGAAGCCCTCTTCTGACCTCTGTGGACAGGGCACCAGACAGTCATGTGGTGCACATACTATACATGCAAACAAAACACGCATATATATATATATAAATCCGTGCCCATATAAAAATAGAAATAACTTTAAAGGGGCACATTGTAGCTCAGTTTCAGGGTACACAGCAGAGGAAGCACGGCAGCAGAAGCATGAAGCAGCTGTTCCTATTTTATCCTTTGTCAGGAAGCAGAGACGAAGGCTGGGGTCCATCTCACTTTTTCCTTTTTCATCACTGGGCCCAGCGTGATGATGCCGACTTTATCAAGGTGTGTCTTCCCTGATCAGTTAGACCCTTTCTGGAAACATTCTCTCAGACATACCCAGAGGTATGTTTCCATGGTGACTCTAAAGCCAGCCAAGTTGACAATGAAGGCCATTCTGGTGCTCCTGTTGTGAGGTGAGAGCACCTGCTTCAGAAAGCCACGGGACAAAGACTCAATGAGACTCTGCAAGGCCGTGGTTCTCAGTTCATAGCCAAGGAACAGTAATAGTCTCCTCTTCCCCATGCCCGTGCTGCAGTCACTGGCTCTCCCATGCATGGGCGAGACCAAGGTTCAGTTGACAGGAGAGAGAACCTCAGCCCTATACCTTGCTGTGTCCATTCAGGTAAGGAAAAGAGCAGTTATTCCTAGGCCAGTTCTAGAAATATAGAAAATGTACCAGTGCCATGCCTGGCATGGATGGTGAGAGCACACAGAACACTCAAAGCCCTGTGAGCCAACACACTAACTCACCACTCTCTCTCCTTGAATCAGAGAATAAAACCCATGTGTCCACAATCCACAACTGGATATTCCAGGCACACTCACCAACACCAACCTCCCAGAGGCTCCTTTTTCTCCCTCTTGCAGACCAGATGTCCCTGAGGACAGAGGCTGGGTTTTGCTCAAAGTCGGATTCCCCCAGAGAAGGGGTTCTTTTACAGGGTTCTGGACGTGGGGACGGAAATCTCCAAGGCCCCGCAACCCTATACTCCCTCCAGCCTCCACCATCTGCTACCCATCTCTCAGCACCTCAGCCTGCATTTCCCCTCACTTCAACACCTCAGCAAATTTCCTCTCCCCAGCAAGACTGAGCTCAAGGGCTCAAAGACCCTCCAGATTCTGAGGTTCCCCTTCACAGAAATACTGACCAGCAAGAGAGGGCACCTTCTCCGTCCCTTTAAGGTTTCTGGTGGCTTGGGGTTAAGCCCCACAAAAGCCTATAGACTTCAAGAAGCAGTGCAGAGCTCAATATTCCATCCTTTTAAGAACACAAAGGGCACGTGCAGAAAGTGGAGTGTCTGGGTAGACTATCCCAGACCTGGACTGCCACAGAGGCAGGCCCATAGCAGGGAAAGAGGCACCTTAACCGGAGGCTGGGGTGACGAAGGGGGCTGAAGTGTGGCTTTCTGGGAAAAACCACACTCCATTTCACCACAAGTGGAAAAGGAAGAAGGAGGCGTCCTTATCAGAACACTCACGAGGTGAATGGCTTGGCCTACGGAAATTTAATTTCAGTCAGAATATCCCATTATTTGCAAGTTGTAAATGGCTGTGAAGGAAAGAACTTTTTGTAACCTTGTCCACTCCCCTCCTTGAAAACGGCAAACATTTGATGGAGTTCAAATTCTTTGGCTAAGCTCACAAGGCTCTGTCATCTGACCCTCACCTCCCTAGCCTGTGGCTGCAGCCCAAGCACTATCATGCATTACACCTCTCTAGGGGATATGGAAAGGGAGATCCACTATCCCCTCTCCCACCGCCTTTCATCTAGCTCTTTAAAATACTCAGCTGAGGGGCTAGAGAAATGGCTCGACAGCCGAGAGCACTGAAGACCAGGATTCAACTCCCAGCAGCCACATCCATCACACAACCGCCCGTCACTCCAGTTCCAAGGAATCCAAGGTCCTCTTCTTGACTCCTCATTCACCACTCACACACATGGTGCACAGATATACAAGCAGTTAAAACACCCGCACACCCACACAAAATAACAATAAAATAAAATACTCAGTTGACAGTTGGGATGTGGCTCAGTGACAGTTCATTTGTTTGGCATATACCAGACCACGTTATATGGCAGGGCTATCTTTAACTCCTTAAAGCGCCTCCCTGTTTTCTAATGGCTGTGCCATATTACACCAAAAGACAAACACCACACGATTCAGTCTACCCAACATATTTGAGGGCAGCGAATTCACAGAAACAGGAAGCATAATGGTCGTTACTGTGGCAGGGTAGAGAAGGTGGGGAAATACGTTAAGTAGGAAGAGAAGGTTATTAACACAGATCTGAATCCCAACAGTGTGAACATAGCTATCATCACTGAATAATACACAAAAACCGGTGAAGACAGTACAATATGACATTTGTTTTTTTTTTTAATATTTACTTATAATATTTTAATTACATCACGGCAAGTTGGGTGCACATGAGTGCAGTAACCCTTGGAAGCTAGAGAAAAGCATGGATTCCCTGGAACTGGAGTTATAGTTTATAATTGGTTGTAAGCTCCATGCCAGTGCTGAGAACTGAACTTGGGTCTTCTACAAGAACAATACTTGCTCTTAACTGCTGAGCCATCTCTTCAGACTCTATTTTTTTTTCCTTTTAATTAAAAAATAAATTAAGGACTGAGAAAGCTGTTCAGTGGCATGGCATGCGTGCTTAATAAGCATTAGGCCCTCCCTGTGTGCGAGCTAGCCCCAGTATTAAATACTCTAGAAAGTCTTGGGTCAGTGAGATGGCTCAGTGGGTAAAGATAACTTACTGCCGAGCCTGACAACCTTGGTTTGATCCCTGGGATGCACATGGTAGACAAACGGGATCAGCTTGCCCTCTGACCTCAGCCATGTGGCCATAGCATACATACTCGTGTGCACCCACATACATAACACATAAAATAATGTACAAGTCCTTTTGATTCTTTAAAATACCATTTAGAAGTTCACTATGTCTGTGCATGGAACACTCCATGGCAGATCTGGAAGTTACAGTACTGAATAGGCTGGCTACCCTCCCTCTGAAAATCTAAATTCAAAATTTTGAGTACTAAAAGTGATGTGAGCCGGGCGGTGGTGACGCACGCCTTTAATCCCAGCACTCGGGAGGCAGAGGCAGGCGGATCTCTGTGAGTTCAAGGCCAGCCTGGTCTACAAGAGCTAGTTCCAGGACAGGCTCCAAAGTTACAGAGAAACCCTGTCTCGAAAAACCAAAAATAAATAAATAAATAAATGAAAGTGATGTAACATGTGGAAAATCCTATACCCAACCTTATAGGTTGAATCAAAACGCAGGTGCTCTACAGTCCATAAAAATCACCCTCCGGCTGTGTGGTACAGCTTGTGTAGAGCATATGTGTACAGCTTGCACAAGAAACAAAAGTTTCATGTTTTGACTTGGTCCCTGTCCTCGAGCTGGTCACGTGGCTGCAGACACTCCAAATCTGTGAAAATCCAAATCACTTCTGATCCCAAGCACCCTGGTTGGGGCAATGACATCTGTGATAGAGGCCAGCTCTGAGCAAGAATGTACTACGTACGGGCTACGGTCTAACGTGCGCAAGCAGCCACTTGGAATCATTGGGCACACTGCCTGTGATGATGCAGAAAAAGATCTCTGATTAGGGCAGCTTAGAAACAGTCTACCTACCTTCTCCACCTTATTCTAGGAGTAGGGGAGGAGGTGGGACAGGAGCAGGGCGGGGGTGGGGGGATGGACACAGACAAGCCAGAGAAACTGGGGGACTGGACTCTGCAAACAAAGGAAAGAGACAGCTGTCCCCATGCTTCCTGGACGGTCACCCACCTCACTTCTCGAGGGGTTCTTTCTCAGAAGCCTGGCTCCTCTGCTCCCCAAAATTTCCACGTTTCCCTTCCCTTCCACATACCCCTCTCCAAACACAATCTCACACAGAGTTCAGAGGCCGAGCTCAATTTAACAGCAAACAGTCAAATTCAATATGAAAGCCTTTGGCCCCAGGTCAGGGTTAGCCAAGCTCAGCATCCAAAACCAGGGGATCGTGTTTCTTTTAAACACCAGTCTATAAATAGGGCAAAGTCCCAGGAAAATACTTAGAAGTGACAATCATCACCTTCTCTAGGCCCCTCCTGGAAGCTTCTGCTACCCCACGTTCAACCTTTCAACACGTGCAAATAAATTTCTACCCTGGGACGGTTCTCCATGACTGTCATCTGAGCATCCTAAAGGCTCCATTAAAACCCAAGACAGCTTATTAAAAACTTATTTTAACTGGTAAAACTTTAACCTGTACAGTTAACTAAGGCAGACTTATGTATTTGAGGTAGTGGTTTTGTTTTTTTGTTTTGTTTTGTTTTCAGTCTTTAACTTAAATGCAACTTGAGAAAACAAGCCATGAGAAAGGATTGTCTTGCCAGGCATTGGTGGCTCACACCTTTAATGCCAACAACACTCGGGAAGCAGAAGCAGTAAAATCTCTGAATTTGGGTCTCTGTGAGACTAAGCTGACCTACAGAGTAAGTTCCAGGACAGCAAGGGCTACACAGAGAAATTCTGTCTCGAAAAACCAGTAAATAAATAAAGGGAAGGAGGGAGGGAGGGAGGGAGGGAGGGAGGGAGGGAGAAAGAAATGTACCCATTTTCCACCTCTGCAGCCCCAGGCTATGAGAATTCAAGCAGAGCTAGAGATGTGGAGACCTCCAAAACCAAGACTCAAAAGACTTAGTGTGTTTCTCTATCAAAGGTAGGTGAAGACAGTCATGAGCCTCACTGTCCGCCTGTATTCATTTTAACCCTCTGTTCCCCTAAACTGAGCTCAGAGAACTTTTTCTTCAAGCCCCACAATATGCCTCATTTTAAACATTTTGGTCAAAAGTCATGACAGAGTCCATAGTTTTGTTTTTTATAAATTGGGGAAGGGCAGGTGTTAGTAATGGTGTCAGAATTCCAAGACTGGGATGTATTACTTTTGTTGAATATGTGTGGAGAATTCAAGGGTTTAGAAATGAAAAGGGGGTGTACATGGAAACCCCTAGGATATGATAAGCTTGGAGTGGTTGGGGATGTAGCTCAGAGTGGGGAGAACGTGCCCAGCATGCAGGTGGCCTTCTGGTCCACCTCAAGGGCCATAATAACCAAAAACCAAAAACCAAATTTTGGAATTTGGGTGGGAAAGTGGTCATCAGATCTAGAACTTTTTCACAATGGGTCGGTCATATCAGCTGTCCAAGGAAACCCAGGGCTCAGTTTGGAATACCAGAGCAGAAAACAAGATCAATTACCACCCCATCCCAGTCCCAGGAGACATGAGATTCCCAGCAAGAAGCCTGGTGACCCTTCCTTGCTAGGAGAGGGACACACACACACACACACACACACACACACACACACACACACACACACAATTAGAGCTCTTTCTCTCCCCTAGTCCATGCCCCACTCTGGCTTGCGCTTCCCTCCTATGATCCCTGACTATATTAAGTCGCCTCTGAGGACCCCTCTGTAGGGATGCCTGATGGCTTGTTTAACCTTCTCCCTAAAGACAGAGATGGATTGTTAGCCTGCCTATTCAACCCAGTTTTCTACTTTGGGGGAGGGAAAGGAAGGGGGGCCTTCCAAAATAAAGCCGTGCCAAGGAGCGAAGGGCGAACCAAAGCATAATTTCAGTGACGCAGACAAGTGCCAGGTCAGCCAGGCAGCCACACGGGAGAAGCCTGCGTGCCAATGCCTGTTCCAGAGGAAACAAAAAATAGAATTTCCCAGCTGTCCAAAGTCAAGCTGAACCAATTAACTCAGCTCACTTAAAGCAACACTCCTGAGATGGGCTGGCAAAGGTGGATGCTGCCTGGGGATCATCCCAAGGTTCTGGTCCTTGTGACCACTTTAACTTCCACCCTAACTGAGTGTTGGTTGCCTTATCTTAATGCATGAGGTCACTATAAGCACCTGAAGCAACCAGGTAAAGTACTTGGCAGGATGCCCTGCTCAGGGAGCGCTCCATAAAACTCAATAAATGTTAGCGGCAAGAGCCTGCTCACTTCCAGTCCTCCCTCCTTTCCTGGAGCCTCACCAAACTGCTCATTTTGCAGATGAGGAAATTGAGGCTAAAGTAAGTTAACTGGTCTGATGAGGAAATGGCTTAGCCAGGAGGCAGTACCAGCTTAGGCCTTTCCACAGAATGAGGATAATTTTAACCAGTGTCCAGTCTCCAATACAGCAGATGAACTATCAATGCTAATTTCCCTTGCTGGGTTTTTAGAAAAACGGAAAAGATTACACTTAACAAACAGCTAGGGAAAAACATGGAGGTCCATGCTTATAATCTCAGTATCCAGGGGGATCAGGCAGGATGATCCAAGGGCAACCTGGACTAACAAACCAGGACCCTATATCTCAAAAACTAGCTGGACAGTGTTGGCTCACACCTTTAATCCCAGCACTTGGGAGGCAGAGGCAGGCGGATCTCTGTGAGTTTGAGGCCAGCCTGGTCTACAAAGCAAGTTCCAAAGCTACACAGAGAAACCCTGTCTCAAATAAAAAATAAATAAATAAAAAGACCATATAAATGAACCAATTTTGAGGCCACCCTGCTCTACATAATGAACAGGACAGTCAGAGCTACCTAGTAAGATCCTACTCAACCAATCAATCAATAAGCCAATAAATAAATAGATCTATTAAAAAAAAAACAAACCTAAAACCAGAGCTGGAGCTATATCTCAGTGGGTAGAGTGCTTGCATAGGGCACAAAAATGCCATGAGCTCTGCCCCCTAGCAAGTGGAAGAGGTGAAGGCAGGAGGATTGGGAATTCAAGGTCGTCCTCAGCTACAAAGTAAGTTCTAGGCCGGTGAGCTACTTAGACCCTGCCTTAAGAAATAACAACAATAATGAGGTGCCATTATCACTTGAGTGAGAGTTCAGAAAATAGGAAGGCAAAGAGAGCAGCCATGGGGTCCCAGGCTGGTGGTGGGTGCAGGACACTTGGAAGGCACAGCTCACCCACAGCAGGAGCAGGGAAGGGAAGGTCTGACCCCATCTTCCTAGACTTCAGTGCCTTTGACTATGCAACCCACAGTTTGCAGCAGTAAACCCCCACCCAAGCATAGCTACCTCCGGCTCCCACCCCAGGAATTGTCAACTAAGGAGCTTTGTGATGACCAGGGCAACTCGACCAGCTAAAACCCAGTATTTCAGGTGGAAAATACCCAAGCAGCCATAGGCAGCCAGATGGGAAGGAAGATTTTCAAGTTTTCGTTTTTTTTCCTTAAACCAATTTCCTGAGGCCTGAGGGCAGCACCCCAAGTCACAGACCAGAAAGCCGAGAGAGGCACTTTTCAGATTAAGCTGAGGCTGGCAAATGTTTTCATTGATCCTTCATTTCTTGGGTTTTTCCTTTCAAAGGAGGGAATTGCCCAGCTGGAGTTGACAAGGCTTTTTGGGGGGTGGTGACAGATCTGTCTTCATTCATTCAAGCAAGCATCTAGAATCTGCTCCAAATCACACTGGCCTAATGTTGCTCAAATCCTTTTTTCTGAAAGTTACCTGCCCACTTTGGGGGTGGAGGTACCGCTGACAGACCTCAAAATAAACGGCATTTTGCTTTTTCAAACACCCTGCGGAAGCAGCCTGGCTTGTAAAGCTACCACCACCAGATGTACCAGGCTGCGCAACCCCTATCCCCTCCCTTCTCGTGTTTTGAAGTTTATTTTCCCACATTCAGCCTTGAATTCTTTCCTTCCTTCCCCTGCCACGACAAGGGAGCAACAGGGAGGGGGACTTTGAAGGCAGCTCAAGCCCCTTAATCCTCCCCTGCCCCTCCCCCTCTAAACAAAGCCCTAAGGGCAAACTACACAGAAAGTCTCCTCCAGAGATATCGTTTCCTCCAGGGAAACCATAAACTGACCACCCTCTTCCTTCAGCACACCAAGACACAGCAGGCCCCCAGCAGGGGGTACTTGGGTCTTTCCAGAACCCCTTGGAAGAGCAGTCAGACCAAACATCTTTTGAAACTCACCCCCAGAAACTGTATGGGGGACAGATGACTTTATTCAAATGCAACACCCCACCTGGTAGTGTAAATCAGCCTACATGTCTATCTCTGTGAATGTCCATCTGCAAACTGGAGGCAAAAAAGGAGGTTAATACCAGTAAGATGTGGTCAGGTTTTCTCAAAGTTTTCAACAGTCCAGGGTAAGACAAAGATGAAGTTGTGTTTGTTCCCATTTGACAAAACAGGAAACTGAGCCTGGAAAGTGAGAGACAGGACAGGTGGAAATAACTCGGGAGGTGATGTCTGATCAGATCTATAATAGCTTAGACAATCCATCCCTATTCCAATCTAATCCTACCATTATTGATAGGGGGCCATCCACACAGGAATGAATGGTAGGGCTGAGCCCTCAAGAAACAGGTACTGAGAGACCTCTGACCCCAAGTTGGCTCAAGGTTCTGGTTGAGATGATCAGCCAAGTTTACCATGGTGAGGTCAATGCCATCCTTCCTGGGTGTGTGCATTTTCAGATAAAAGACTCCACAAACCAACATTGAAGAAACTTCCTCTCACCCGCACTCTTCTCCCTCCCAGAAAAGGGACTCCCTGGGTTTGTGTGTTCGTGCAACCTGCTACTTTGACAAAGTTTAACTCCGCGTCTTTGTGGGACGTCTTAACTTGATAAGACTTCCCGGAAGACTGGGAGCGTCCGCAGCATTCCAGCCACAGACCTTCCCCCGGGGCACTCAGGACACGTCAGAGCCCCCTGCCCAACTCTGGAGAGGAGCGACCCGCGGGTTTCTGTTTTTGCCCGCGACGGCTCCAAGGGCTTCTCCTCTGTATTCAAGTTCTTAAGGAAGGTCGAGCGGGCGCGGCAACCGCCCTGGAGCAGGAGGTGGAGACGCGAGGGGTGGCACCCGGCTGTGCTCCCGAACTCCGGGAGCGTCTCCAAGGAAAGATAAACGCCTTTATCCGCCCCACAGCCTCCCTCTTCGGAGGGAGGCACCCGCACACCCACACTGAGCCACCACAGGGCCCAGTTCACCCTGGATTCAACCCCAAGATTTCTCGGAACGTACTAGGTTCTGACCAAGTCTGCGCGCGTGGGGAATCCCCTTGTCTTTAGCCTAGAGACACAGATCTTTTCAACCAGACACCTAATGGAGAATTTTCTCACCACCCGGGACCTCTCGTTGGGGCTGGAAGGGTGTCATCTGACGTCGTAGGAGGGGGACTCTCCCCTAAAACGCCGCTGTAGCCCCAAATGTTTCAGGTACATGTGGGGGATTCCGGCAACCGACGGCTCACCTGTAGGATCTTGTCCAGGCCTTCCTGGCTCAGGCACGGAAACTCTTTCAGTAGATGCAGTTTCTGTGTATAGTAGTTTTTCTTGGCCTCCTTCCAGTGCGGCTCCTCCAGCACTTCGAAGATCGCCGCCCCGATGGCCAGGTAGAAAATGATGGCTGAGGTGAGCAGGGGACCCCGGTCCACCATGGCTCTTCAGTGGCCACCTCCTGGTGAAAGCGTCCCCTAGTTACAGCGGTCCACCAGTCCAGCAGCCCTGACACAGCTGTTTGAATTTGGAGCTCCGCATGCGCAGTGCCCGGTGCCCCCCGCGCGCCGCTCCCGGGACAGTTGCTTGACCAAGTTGGCTCCGTGAGCGCAGTGAACTGCGTGGATCACGCTCACGCAGGCCAGGGTGAGCGTACACAAAAAGGGGTCTGGGGCCACTCCCAATCTCTCGATTCTGAGCGACAGGGTGAAACTCAGGAACCACACCGGTAGACACGTGTGCTGCCCTGCGCGCGACAGTATGGTGAGCGCGCCTCCGCACCGCTCTTTAAGCAGCGATCAGCCCGCCCGCGCCAGACCCTGAAGTGGGTGTGGCCCAGCTCAGGACCCGCCCATAGAACGCCTGAAGTCCCTGCCCCAGGCACCGAGCTCTCCACGCTGCAGGCGCCTGTGTCCAGGGCAAGGCTGAGTGGTTCGCCCAGACCTCCACGACCCGTATTGTCGCAGAATTTACGGTCTACAGGAGTCCAGTTGTGTAATAGCAATTGATATAATTAGCTGAAACGGCCGTGCACCTTACTGCCAAGGTCAGAAATACATTACTAGT
Source organism: Ondatra zibethicus (assembly GCA_004026605.1). Lineage (NCBI taxonomy): Eukaryota > Metazoa > Chordata > Mammalia > Rodentia > Cricetidae > Ondatra > Ondatra zibethicus. Next base: position 22,460 of record PVIU01008657.1, on the reverse strand, counting down.
GTTACTCTCATGTCCAGATGTTTCTTCCCAGAGATCTTAGTTTCCTCACCTATTTCTGGGGCTCACACACTTACCTACCAGTCCAGAGTAAAGGGAACCTATTTAAACTAGGATTATCGGAAACTAATCTCAACTACAGACAGGCGAAGAACCCAACCAGATGGTCTGTGTTCTTTCAGCATCTGAGAAAGGCAGCAGGCAGCCACACCCACATTGCTAGCGCCTTACTCCCAAGTCTACTTAAAATTACACCACTCACCCCCCCCCGCCCCACCTCCCTACCACAACTGAAATACCAACTGGAGAGGCTAGAAATGTTTTCTGCTCAATGATGCGTCTATCCACAAACCAACAGGTAACAACTAGTAATAAACACTCAGTCAGATGTAGTGATGGCGTGCACCTTTAGTCCCAACTAGAGAGGCAGGCGAATCTCTGTGCACTTGAGGCCAACTTTGTCTACACAGCCAGTTCCAGGCCAGCCAGAGCTACATAGTGAAACCCTGGCTCAAAAATAAACAAGTCCAATCGTGGCTGTTCTCATCTTTAATCCCAGCACTCAGGAGGCAAATACAAGCATATGTCTATGAGTTCTTGGCCAGCCTGGTCTACATAGAGAGTTCCAGGCCAGCCAGGGCTACAGAGTAAAATCTTGCCTCAGAAATAATGAACACTTGATAATAAGTACAATGAAGGTGTGAGAACGTATGTCAAAAAAAATCTGTGTTATGTCTCACTTTGCTTGCTTTTCTGGGTAGATTTCATGTTTGGGTATGTATCATTATCAGGGTTTGTTGTTAGATCCACTTCCCAGTAAAGAAATGGAAGCCTCGGCAGAATAGTTTGTGCAGTCCCCACAAGGGTAAGTCAGAGGTTGGAGGTACTGGAACCACAGACTGTCCGTCACCTCAGACCTCTGTGGACGCAGGTGCAGCAGAGGCCAAACTCCCTAGCACTATCCTTTTCTTTTTGTGGAGACAGATGATTAATCTTCACAGGCAAGAGTTGCAAGGAGGTTATATGTGAATCTCCAAATCTTGCTGGAGCTGAAGGACTTAAGGATGGATCTACATTGCTGATCATCGTTGATTTTTGTTCTGTTCTGTTTTGTTTTGTTAAGACAGAGTCTCGGTATATAGCTCTTACTATCCTGGAACTCACCATGTAGACCAAGCTAGACTCAAACTCACAAAGATCCACCTGCCTCTGATTCCCAAATGTTGGGATTAAAGATGCTGCCACCATGCCTGGCATGAGGCCCTGGCGTTTGTAGATCTTGTTTGTAGATTCAGAGCATGTCCTGAGGGAGAAGCCTAAACAGGAAATAGAGAAAACCCAGGCTTCCGGGGCAGGAGACATGACTTAGCAGTTAAGAGAGTTACTGCTACTACAGAGGACCCAGGCTCAGTTTCTAGCAAATTAATTGCGGTTCACAACAGCCTGTAACTCTAGTTCCAGGTGATCCAATGTCGTCCTCTGCCCTCTGTGGCTTCATACACACACATGTGCACATGCGCGTGCGCACACACACACACACAAACACACACATTGAATAAATAAATTAAGTAAATAAACAAAAAAGAAAACCCAGGCTTCATAATTTTGCATCCTAGAGACCTACGGTGCCTGTCTGTTCCCTTGGGGTACTTCCAGCCAAGGCTAGCCCTGGACCTGGCCTTAGGGTGACACTTCCCCAGAGGACCCCATCCTACCCTAAGCAGGTTTCTCTTCTCTATCCTTTCCTAACACCTAACCCTCCAACATCCCTCATGCAGTCTGAACCCCAGGCTCACAGCCTCACTCTCCAGACCTCAACTGGCTATGGAGACCAAATGTCTGTCTCAGGTGTGCCCAGACCTCTCCAGCTAGAGCTCACCCTCTTTGTGATAAAGTCAGGAGCTGCGTGGGATGTGAACGCTTCAACCAGTTTATGGTAAGCACAGGTGGAGAGGTCACCTGACCCTCCAGAAAATTATCTACCATTTCTGTCTGCCCTGACAGCTGTACTCTCCTCCTGGGAAGGGAAGGGGCCTCTCTTATTTCCACTTCACTGCCTCACAAAACATTGCCACATACACTGGGTCGAACTGATCTTTTTTCAAAGCTCTCTCTCTCTCTCTCTCCCTCCCTCCCTCACTCCCTCTCAGAGGGCACACACATGCATGGAGGTCAGATGTCAGCCTCAAGTGTAATTCCTTAGGTATTTTCTAGATTTTTTCATATTACTTATTTTTATTTATATGTCAGTGTGAGCCTTTATGAATTTATATGCACCATGTGGATGCAGGAGCCCACAGAGGCCGGAAAGTGCACTGGATCCCCTGGAACAAGCAACCTTAAGCCTCCATATAAGTGCTGGGCACTGAACTCAGGTCCTCTGCAAGAGCAGCATGCACTCTCAACCTTTGAACCCAGTTTCACTGGCCTAGGAGCCCCCTGGAGATCACCCTCTCTTAATTGCCAGCACTGGGATCCAAGCACACTGCCACCCTCTGCTTCTCCTTTAGATGCAGGTCCCAGGTGTGGACACCAGGGCCTCATGCTTATGCAGCAAACACCTCTCCAACTGAAAGCTGTTTCTCCAGCTCCATTATTCAAATGTTTTCATTTCTAGTTCCTCTTTCCTTCCTCTCTGCACCTCCATCTCCTGTTACATTTTTCTTTCTGGCCTTCCCTGTGTCCAGGAGGTTGTCTGTCCATCTTCCTCCGTGGTTCCAGCCCTCACTTTCTGTGTCTCCCCACACTCCTTTTCTTAGCTTTCTCTTCTCCTGCCTCTTGCTCTCTAGTTTGTCTCTTTTCCACTTGAATATATTTTTTCACTCTTTTTCCTCTCCCTGGTCTCATATTTATATCATGCTTTCCCCAGGATACCAGAGCATGGACACTGCTAACATGAGCTATGTCTGTTCTCTAAGCTGTAGGGCACCCAGTGTAATGGTCTATCCTGTCCCTTTAAGAGACAAGTTCCCCCACTCCCCTCTACCCCCACCCCTGTCCACTACTGAGGCAGACAAATCTTCCTTTCTGCTTGCAGCCCAAGCCTCTTCCTTTCCGTCTCTCCCCTGAAGAGGTAGCTGTTGCTGTGGCTCCTCTCCCCCCCTCAGTTTCTCTCCCTCTTTCTCTTCCATAACCCACTAAATAATTATCCAACCTCACTCTACATGGCATGCCTGTCTGTCTCAGTCTCTTACCTACCACGTGGCTCGTGCCTATGACCTGCTGGCCCTCATGGCCTGAGGGCCACTCGGGGGCTCCTTCCTGGGACCCAGCTGCCTTCGTAGACTGCCATGGTCTTGGGACCCACTGCCTGCTGCCCACTGCTGCCCACTGCTGCCACGCGGGCACAGTGCAGAGTTTTTATTTAAACCATAACATTGGTGCTTGGTGACTCGGCCAGGCTCAGGAACCGGGTTTCTTTACAACAGCTCTGCGTTCTGTCTGCCTGAACGCCGACCTCTACACACACCAGCGGCTTCGGTGTTGAGGTTTCCCCTTCCAGCCCCAACTACAGCCTTCACAGCCACGGTTGAGCCCTTCACTCACATTCATCTCTGGTTGCTTCCATAGCTAAAAACGTGACCGGACAACCTGGGGTCAGTCCTCCTGAGCTAGTTCTACACACGTTGTGCAGTGCACTCAACTGGGGGCCCAGGGTCCTCGGATTTTTCTTTTCCTTTCTTTTCTTTTCTTTTCTTTCGGAACACAGTCAGCTGTGAGAGACTGCTCAGAGCAGCCTTTGGCCTCTCTGGCCCCAACTGGAGCCAGTCAGGCTTCAACATCCCGCCTGTAGACAAGAGACGTCTTTCCTTTGTTTGTTTGGTTTTTGTTTTTTTTTTTTTTTTGGTTTTTCGAGACAGGGTTTCGCTGTGGCTTTGGAGCCTGTCCTGGAACTAGCTCTTGTAGACCAGGCTGGCCTCAAACTCACAGAGATCCGCCTGCCTCTGCCTCCCGAATGCTGGGATTAAAGGCGTGCGCCACCACCACCCAGCAGACAAGAGACGTCTTTCTATAGGCTTTGGGTGTCACCACCATTTTCACACCCCACCTATAGAAGGGAGACATTCCCCTATAAGCTTTGTGTTGTCGCTGTTTTCACATTTTCAATTATGGTATAAACCCTCACTCCGCCAGTGTCCTGCTGGCTCTGCTTTTCTTCAAATTGTCCCTGCCACCGCTACTGCTGCCAACAAGAATGGACGGATCCACAAGGTGGCTGTTTTCAATTCCAGCCTTTTGCTCCCCACTGCGACTTTCGGCATGGCGGCTCAGGGACAGGGCAGATCTTGCCTCGAGGTCTCTCTTCCATACAACATATGACCACTACCATTTTGACTGAGGTTAGCTGACCTTACCACCATCTTAACTAAGGTCAGGTGACTTCACTGCCATCTTAACTGAGAGTCAAGTCAGGTGACCATGACCCACCATCTTTACTGAGGTATTCCCTGCCTGGTTTCCCGGTGTTGACTCTGTTACATGTCTGTTTTGTGCAGTGGAATGCCTTTGGTAGGGCCCACCAAGAGCATCCAGTTCCTTTGCCCAGTTCCTGTTCACTGTGTGTGTGTGTGTGTGTGTTCATACATGTAACTTAAATACACCTATGTTTACTGTTAAATGTTATAATTGTCTGTTCATTGTATCTCATTCCAGACTACAAAGCAATAAGTCTCATGTTTTAAATTGGTATGTACTTTTAAGTCTCTTATATAAAATACTATATGTTTCATCCAACCCTGCTTTACCTGTTGAGAGCCAGTACAGTCAAGCTCAGACTCAGCTCTCCAGGCAGATTCTATACCGTAATTATAACTCATCTATATCTGGCAAACAGCCTTCATCTACTCAGAGATCTGTGGAATATGGCATTTAAATGCTTAATTATTAAAAACTTTTTTAAAACAAAAAGAGACAGGTTGGCTCCTAGCAGCAGCACTCTATTTCCTTCAAAGAAGACAGAAGACAAATGGGCACAAAACAACGTCCATCCGCAATTTGCTTCAACTGCCAAGCACTGACCACTGGAAAAACTGCCTTTCATCTAAACTGAAGATCTCCAGACATGGACAGAATCACTGCAATTGACAGCTTAGCTCCTCAGGGGAAGGTAGGCTTGTCTTCCTACAGATTTCTAGCCCACAGGATCTTCTGGAGCCTGGCAGGCCCTGTGCTAAACAGGAAAAGAAAAATATGATCCTCAGCCACCATGGAGGACCATGAGGAGTAGCTCTAGGTGCCAACCAAGCAAGTTCTCTGTCATTTTTAAATCAATAACTCAAGTAAAATTTTATCTTTCTCAAAGATCTCTGATGCAGTTTGACAGCTGAGAGGTTTTGCTAGTTTAAAAGGACAGCCTCACCAAACAAATTTCAACAAAATACAAGTACAAGTTATTAAGATGTGTACTTGTAAGTTATAAAGGTATAATTGTAGAAGGAGAGAGCCGCTTGTTGGTTCGGGGCCACTTAGACCCGAAATAATCACACAGAAACTGTATTAATTATATCACTGCTTGGCCCATTAGCTCTAGCTTCTTATTGGCTAACTCTTACATGTTAATTTATTAAAACTGCCAGCAGGGGTACAGTCTCTAAGCCAAGATGTGCCTTGAGAAGAGAAATGAGGGAAGGGTTTTTAAAGGCAAAACCACTAGAAAATTTTGAGTATCTGCATAAAGAGGTTACAAAAGCCAAAATCAGTAGTCATGTCCTAACAAACAGATGGTCATGGCTATATATTCTGGGTGATTGTCAAGAAATCAAAGTTATAGGAAACTCATCTTTTAGGAACTTGAATCAGAGATAAACAGCTATTAGGTACTAAGATGGATGAGCAACACAAAATGTAGTTTCTTTAACCATCACATGCTCATGAAGAGTTCAAAAGACAGCTTATGGGAGTTGGTTCTCGCCATCCACCGCATGGGTTCCAGAGATGGAACTCAGGTCCTCAGGCCTGGCAGCAGGACCCTTCACCCACTGAGCCTTCTTGCTGGCCCTTATTATACCAATCGTCATTTCAGAGTGCTCTCTCCTAAAATGCAGATGGGTTTTGAGAATGGAGTTGAGTGACAGCAATTCAGACCACAAGATGCCTGAGTCCCTCTTGGAGTTGTACAGCCTAAAGTCGTGGCAGGCTCTGGCCACAAAAGTATCTACCCCCAGTTTTGTTTTTTCCTCATTACAATTAGACAACTGGATGAAAAGAAACACTAGATAATCCTTTTATTACTGTTCTTCAGCTCCCCCTCACCTACCACAACCACTGAGGAGCCCACTGTGGCCTGAGGACATCTAAAGGTACATTTACAGCCCTTCGCTTGCAGAGCACAGAAATGGAGCGCTGTAGTCCTAGCAGGAGGATGGATCTGTGGTTTCCCATGGGGACCCAGTGTTGATAAAAAGAGCTGTGGGTAGCTGCAAGCCAGAACCAGGGAGAGGACTGTGCATCTAAACTGGAAATTTAACACTTGCTAAATAATAAAAAATTATTATAGTATATATTATATGATATACTATAATAAAATATAACAAATATAATTTATAATTTACTATAACAAAATATAATAAAGCACTAGCTGCTTCTACACTGCTATCAAGTGAAAGAGCCAGCAAGTCCGCCCACCTATTTATTTAAGATTGGTGTGTCTACTAATTTCCCAATGAAAAGCGAGTCTGACCAAAATAGATGTAGAAAAAGCCATGAAAAATGTAAAGTGATTCAGTAACATATTTACTTTACTTTTTAAAAAAACTTATGCCACCAAAAACTTATGTCCTAAAGAACAAGCAACAAACAAACAAACAAACAAAACACAGAAAGACAGACCAGTGGATGGAAGTAGTTGCTGCCAAGCCTGACAGTCTAAACTCAATTCCCAGGTCCCATACAGTGAGAGGAGCAGGCCACAGCAAACAAACCCACACTCCTGACACAAACAAATGTAATAAACAACAATTGCTCCTGCAGAAACCCCACACTGTGGTAGTATAGTGCATTTGCTTTGTGTCTGTTGGCCTGCATCTTTTTGTCAATTTGACGCAAGCTAGATTAATCTAGGAAGGAGAGGCTTAACTGAGATAATGCCTCTACAGATTGGCCTGCAGGCAAGTCTGTGGTGGCATTTTCTTGATTATTGATTGGTGTGGGAGGGCCCAGACTACCATTCATGATGACATCCTTGGGCAAGTGGTCCAGGGCTGTGTAAAAAAAGCAGGCTGAGCAAAGCATGAAAAACAAGCCTGTGAGCAGTGTTCCACCATCAGTTCCTGTCTCCAGGTTCTTTCTCTGACTCCCCTTCATAATGGACTATAAGTTTTAAGATGAAATAAACCCTCTCCTCTCCAAGGCGTTTTTGGTCAGTGTTTTATCACAGAAAGCAAAAACAAACTAGGTCAGCTGCTCAACTGAAACAGGAAAATTGTAGAGTTTAAACTAGCTTGGGCTACGCAGAGAGTTCAGGCTAGCTGGGCTAGAAAGAGGCCATGTCTCAGACACACAAGGAAAACAATGACCCCATTGCTCTCAGTTCAGAAGGTCAATAAGCAATACATTTATTCTACTTTCATTCTTGTTGTATTGGGACAATATCAATGACTTATGAAATAACTTACAGTGTGAAATTATCAGTGAAGAACTTACTCTGTTTCTCATAGATCACTGACAAACCTTGGGGCAGAGGGCTCCTGCAAAATATTCGTGTCCCCACCCCCTTTGTCAATTAGAATAATTTTTCAGCTGTGAGTTCAGTATTCAGGACCAAGTGGCACACTTCTTGCTCAGAATCACCGTGAGGAAACTCACAAATAGCAATAAAGCTACTGTTTTTAGAAAGGAGGAGGAGAAGGAAAGAGAAAAGTTAGACAGGCATGGTGGCACCTACTTGTAACCTGGCACGTGGGAAGCAGAAGCAAGAGGATGGCGATAAGTTGAGGTCACCTTTGTCTGTAGGAGTTCCCAGATAACCTGAGCTCCAGAGATCCTGCCTCAAAGACAAACAAAATAGCAACCACACATGGGATACACACCTATAATCTCACTACTGGGAAGGTTGAGGCAAGAAGGTGGTGAGTTTGAGGCCAGCTTGGTCCCACAGGGAAATCTTGTCTCCAACAGCATCAACAAGCAACATAAGTAGAAAAACAATGTTATGCACATATACGGAATATTAGCAAGCTTTCCAAAAGGGAGATCCCGACCTTGACAGTGCTATACCAAGTGAAATAAGCCAATCCAAAAACAAATCCTGCACAACTCCAATTATATGAATGTTTTTTGTATTTTTAAAAGTAACCAAGCGCTTAGAAAGTAAAATGAATAGTAGTCAGCTAGGGCTGGGAAAACAGAAAGTGTTAACTGCCACATGATGAATATGAGTGAGAAAGCCATTGGTGGTGGTGGTGCTGGTGGTGGTGGTGCTGGTGCTGGTGTGTGTGTGTGTGTGTGTGTGTGCACACATTTGGGAATCAAACCCAGGGCTTCTCATGTACTAAGCAAATATTCTATCACTAAGCCACACCCTTACCCAATATGGTAATTTTTCTGTTATGTATTTGTGTGTGTATATAGTATACCTGTGTACACGTTCATGAATATACATACATACACGTGTGTTTCTGTGGAGGCCAGAGGTCAATATGTGGTGTCTTCCTCTATCCTTCTCTGCCGTGATTTTTGAGACAAGGGTCTCTCATTGTACCTCACTGTTTCAGCCAGAGTAGCTGAATCAGCTCCTGAGGACCCTCCCGTATCACCTTCCCACTCTGTGCTGTGGTTACAGTCACATGCCAACATGCCCAGGGCTTTATATAGATTCTGGTGATATAAACTCAGCTCTTTCTGTTTGAACAGCAAGTGCTTTACCCACTAAACCATCTCCCCAGTCCATGTTTAGGTGTTTTAGAATCTGAAGATCTTCAAAGAAAAACTGAGCTGGAGAAATGGTTCAGTAATTAAGAACATTGATTGCTCTTCCAATGGACCTAAGTTTGAATCCCAAAATCCATATGAGGGCTCACAAACATCTGAAACTCCAATTCCAAGGGACCCAACACTCTCTTCTGACCTCTGAGGACATTAAATGCACATGTTGCACAGACATATATTCAACACACACAAACCATCCATACACATAAATTTTTTTTAAAAAAAAATTTGAACACAAATACTCTTCAAACCATTTCATAAAATAGGAAAGAAAGGAGCACTCTGTTTATGAAGCTAATATTATCCTGACACCAAAATCAGACAAAGATCCAACCCAAAAGAAGGAAGGAAGGAGGAAGAAAGAAGGAAGGAAAGAAGGAGGGAGGGAGGGAGGAAGTGACGGAGGAAGAAAGGAAGGAAGGAGGGAGGGAGGAATAAAGAAAATAAGGGAGGGAGGAAGG